>VZTT01020971.1:0-29397 GCA_013400855.1 Buphagus erythrorhynchus
AAAAATCCCAAAAAGGGTTGATCTAACTTGAATCCTTTCAAAAATCTGTGTTAGAGCCTAGCCAGAAAGGGATAAAATAAGCTGATGTGGGCATGTTTTGTGTGGTAATCACTAGAGTTGTGACTGCTGCAGAAACAGTGGTGCACACTGTTCCTGCGGTTAGCTCTTCACTTAAAATAGATGTGGGAATGTTCTAGGAAATACAAGAAATATGAGAAGGATGATAGTAAATCTTTCAAGGTAGGAAGAATAAGTGTCACTGACACAGATATTGTTGCCTTGCTTTACTCAGGAAAAAAAATTCTAAATACTAGAAAGCAGTATTTTTTCTCTGTAGGAGCTAAGCAAACAATTGCTGTGCCTTTCCCAGCCCAGGGCTCAAATCTTACATGCTGTGGGTGGAAATGCTAACCTGAAGGACACCTGTACACCACTCGTCAGCTTATTGTGTAACTTCATTTGTATGCATGGAGAAGTACACTGGTTTTCAGAAACTTAATTGATGCTTTTTCCTATTGCCAACATAATTTTTCCTCAAAGAGAATGAACAAGATCTCTGACAATCTGTTAATTGGGCAACCAGGGGTTAAAGGATGGGAGAGAGTTAAAGGAGATTTTCTTTAGATTCCTGAGACCTATGAGTCAGTATGTCCATGAGCAAAGGTTACATAAACTAATAGATTAGAACAAGATTTAGTTGCATAAACATTGTTACTGCATTTCAATCTGTCACAGAGTCAAGCCTGCAGATTATTGCAGGCAGAGCTAGCCTAGGGCTTGCAGTCCATCTTGCTGGACTGTCTCTGACACTGGATACATTTGAAATAGCATTGTTCTCTTGCTGTGGGGCTCCTCTGAAATCTAGGTCTCACTGCTGCAAGCCTTATTTAATATACAGTGGTGTTGCTCTCAGCTCCTGTCTAATTTGGGATGTCACTCTGGTTGCACAATATTCTGTTTCATTTAACCCAGGATCATCAGGCCTCTTATGTGACTGGTCCACTATAGGCAGCCACGGGGACTAGATCCAGATCCTCTTCAAATTTCCCCCCAGCTATCCTGAAGCCTCTGTCCCTCTTCCTTCCATCATACTGTCTCCCCAGAATATCCTGGATGAAGTTAGGGAGATCAGTAACAGCTCCTGCTGCATGGGGCAGAAATGAGGATGGATATGTTACCCAGGCCTGTTTTCCAGGGAAAGGGAGTCTGGATTAGGAATTTTGAGTGGACTGGATCTGGTCCACAGGCCATGAGACATTATGATGGCTGTGGTCTGAGTTGTTTGGGAATATTTCGGGTCACGTGGGAAAACAAAGCCTTTCTTGGAGACACAGAGCTGCATTTTTTCAAAGTCCATGGGGGCAAATTATGCTCCCAGGCTGCAGTACTTTCCTCTTGTGTAGTGTTTTCCTTTGTGCTTTCCCCAGCTTCTTGCTGATCCCATTTCATAATTTTTCATGTGGGAATTGAGGTATCAAAGTTCGAGTCTTTATTTAGATGCTTAACTCCCATTAAGTAAAGCAAACTCTCTACAGCAGGCTTTGTTCATAGCCCACAGCCCTGGGCACCAGTTAACATCTAGAACAGACTCCAATACTTTGTTGTTCAAAGACCAAGTTTTTTTTGGTTGTTTTTTTTTTTAATTACACCATTTACAAAAGTAAACCAAGGAGGTTTAGTATCTACATTAATGTAGTTTTGGAAAAAAAGTCAGATCCAAACTTGCAAGAGTGGGCTGGTGGGCAAGACACATAAAGACAGAATTAGTGATGACTTCTCAAAGTGTGGTGTTCTGTAGTGTTTTGGTTTTTTTCTGGAAGCAGGCCCTGGGAGCCCTGCCTGCTTAGGCTTGCCTCCTTTTCAGCTGAGAGTACAGAACAGATGGAAGACTAGCAATCAAATGCAGGGCAAAGCTAAACATGTGATTAAGTCATCAAAAGGCAAAGCCCTTATTGCATGAAAGGCAGCTTAAAGCTACCCCAAAACTGGCTTGAAGAGTTGTTTTTTTTGGTGCAATTATTTATGGCTTTTTGCTAATGGATATTAAGGAAGTGTAGGGAAGATGTTCTGGTGGTTGTGCATGGAAGGAAATGACATCTGGGAGAAGTAGAGCGGAATGTCCATGTGATAGCCTCTTGACTTAAGAGGAGGTGTAAGGTTTTGTGCAATATTATCTTTGGCTTATTGCAAAACATGCTTTTAAAAGGGAGCTTGTTTTCATTCTCCATAAGCTACTGTTCTATTTGTTTGATTACCAAACTAAAAATAGTGCCTTGTAGAGATTTGCTAAGTCTTTGAAATATATGAGATTGTTTGTATCAGTGGGCTGCCTGGCTGACTGCCAAGGTAAAATAAAAGCAAAAGAACTGGTCTGCTATGTTGAGAAAGTTGCTCTTATATCCAAGATGAAAAAGAAGGGAGATGACAGAGCTCAAAACCACCAGTTTTCACAGGTCTAAAAATTCTGACAGCTTTCAAAAAGATTAATTCTGCAAAGAAGAGAACTACATCTATGTTGCTCCTTGAAAAAAGTCATGTCAGTAGTGTTATGGCATTATTCCCAATGAAGATAAATGTAGGTGACCTGGCAGATTTCATGGAGGCTTTATGAGACAAACCTATTCAAATCCTCTTCCTTTCTACAGAAAAATAAAATTGCAGAATAGAGGCTTATTCAGAGGCCATGCCTGCTGTAATTGGGATGTCTAACCAGCAGTTGTCTTCTCCTAGGCACAAGAAGCAGAACTTGTCATGATGCTTGTTGGATAGAAACATTCTATAGAGTGTTTATATGTATACCCAAAACTCTATATAGAGTGTTTATAGACAAATTAGATTGACAGACATGTCAGACATGTGGCACATAGCCTAATGGAATGATATTTGTGGTGATTAATTGGGATGTACTGGAAAGTTTGAAGTTAATGTAATATCACTTACCCAACAGAATTGCTTTCTTTATAGAACTCTGCTAGAAATAACCCTGCTGTTTATGTCAAATGGAAGGTGATGGTCAGGTTCATGTTTTTAAACAATCTCAGGTGCATTTCAGTTGCCTCGAGTGTGTGTGTGAACACCTGCTATGTTAGCTCCTACACCTGACTGAGTGGAATTATTTTGAGTGTCTCAGTATAAGCAAAAACTGAAAACTGGCACTGCATACAGAATGCCAATTTCAGTAAGGGACAAGTATCTGGAGTGGAGAGCTTCTGACTGGTTTTAGTCATAGAAAAAGTTAAATTTGCCCATGGTGCATTAGTTATTATCTTGAAGGCTCTCTCAGACTATGCCAAGGGGCTGTTATTCTTTAGAAATACTCAAAAATACTTTACAATGGAGATATCCAAAACCTCATCCAAATCGGCTGTGGCAGATGACATTCAGGCAAATGAGCAGTGTTACCCACAAGACAGCATATTGTTCCTGGAGGGCTATCTTATTGTGGAAGATTAGAACATATCCCAGAAATGCATTAAGATAAAATCTGCCTGGTGGAAGGTGCAGTTTCACTGGCTTAAGTGGCTTTGAATCAACAGACAACAAATATCAGCCTTCCAGGGTTTGCATGCAGAGCCTTCAGACAGAGATGTAAACAAATTTCAAGCAGTGTTTGTGAGCACTCAGACCTGCCCCCCAAAGAGCAGCAGAACTGGGTAGGTTCAGGGCTGATGGAGGAGTTCAGAAGGCACAGTCTGGGCAGGTCCAGGTCACCCACCTGGCAGGAAAAAGTTGCTCTAAATGACAGCAGATCAGGCAGTGCAAGAAAATAATGAGAGGTTATAAATGAGAAGGGGTGAGAGAAGGACTTCAGTACATAGTTTTAGGAGGCACTAAGCAACCAGGATGGTTTTCTTACCCCATTTCCTCTTCTGTAGAAGAGTAGATGGCCTAAGTGTGCCAGTGAATTTTAGGTTAGATAAAGGGTTAGGACTGGACTTCTCCTCTCTTGAATGTGGCAGCTCTGGTTGCCTGGATGGAGACTGACAAAAGCTGGCCTGCAGGTGTGACAGCTCTGCCTGGGTGGTGCCTTCTTCAGCAGGCAAGCAGAGCTGACTGCCTCTCCTCACATGAGCTGACTCAAAGTCAGGGGACTGGTGGCTTGCCTTCATATGACCCTCAAGCACCCAAATCAGTAAACAGTAATTTTGAAAGCTTTCTTCCATGGCTGGGCATTGGACTTTAATTTCATGAAATTATACGCATTCTCACATGTCTGAGCCCTGGGTGGAGGTCTCAGGAANACATCACATGTCAGATATCACATGTCTAAGCCCTGGGTGGAGGTCTCAGGAAAACATGTATGCTAGTCAGGCTGAGCCACAGTGGCAGAACTGTTCTGAAATCATTCTCTTGAAAAATAATGCTGTCCTTCTTCTCCAAAGAAATTCATCAGTATTGTCTGGATTTGGCCTAATGGATCTGTAGGCTACTGATTTCTCAGCTTCCTTTAACTATCAACTTTCTTAAAGAAAGATACAAGAATATATTCTCCAAATCTGAATTTGAGGCAGTTTTACACCTTTTCTCATCAAATGTAGAATGAGAAATCTGTATGCCAATTGCATCATTATGGATGCCTAGATTTGTGACCTGTTGATGTAAAAGTTGGTCACCAGTATCTTCCAGTAATCACATTTTGATGCTTTCAATGAAAATAGTCAACCTTGCTGGAGATAGAAAATCTGGGGCAAGAAAGCCCTGCAACTTCGTTCTGTAAAGGGTTTAGGGGAAAAGCTAAGTGCAGTATTGTCCTCTCATTTTATCTTTTATATGTTCTTGGGGTGTCATTTGGGCAACCTGGGACTCATTTGGAAGATGCATTGGAGTGGAAGGATCATACTGAGTTGTTCCCTGGCTGGCCACTGGCACTGGAACAATCTTGGAGTAGCTACAGGTGCCAGGGGTGTGTCTCACAGTGTCAGCCCTTTGTCATCCCAGTCTTTTGCTGGAATAAAAAAGGAAGATGTAGAGTTGCCCTCTCCCTGCATCACCACTGCAGTCCTATACCATGGGATGGGAAGAGTTGCCTGGGCATGATCCTGGGCCAGCAGGAATGCTGATAAGGATGTGCTGGAAGGGACAAGTTCAAGGAACTTCTGTTTCCAGCCTGGCAGGAAGGATGTCAAGGTCAGCACGAAGAGCTGCCTGCAAGTGCCTACCCTGCTTCACTACTGTAATACATGGCAGGTGAAATAAAGCAGCCAGAAATGTGCTGCTGACCCGTGTGTAACCCCTGAAATGCTTCCTGACCTGCAGCCCGAGGGTGTGATTGCTCACTGAGTCTGTGGGGGTGTGCATCTCAGGAACAAAGCCTGGAAGCACGTAGGAAATTACTGGTTTTGCAGCCCATTCTGAAGATTCAGGGAGCAATTGCACATTTCTAAAAGCATTTGGGAGGGGTGTTGATCCCCCTCTCTCAGCTGAGCTGGGCCTGATGGGAGGGTATTGGTGAAGGCTTAGGAACAAACTGGGAACTTCTCTAAGTGGTTTATGAGAATTATTAACTGCTTCCTGAACAGAAAGGAAGAGGACTTGAAAGGGTTCTTTTCTGATGTTTTGGCATCCTTCTCTTTGCCCCACTAGAGATTCAACCACCCTCCCTTTTGTGAAGTTTTAAATGAAGGGAATAGGCCAGAAAGGAAAAAAGCAGCTCACAATATGGAAATTTGGAGTGATCCTTGGGAAAGGACTGAGTGTAGCCCCTCATAAAGGTGAGCAAAAGAGGAGATTCTATACGAAAATGGGCCACTGTGGATGGGGATGAGACTCCTCTGGTCACATCTGTCCCTGATGTTCCGTGATGCCCCCTGAGGGCTGCAGTACTGCAGGGGTGGGGATGGCCACAGTTCTGTGAGCCCAGAAATACCTGTGCCAGGTGTGGGAGACAGGGATGGCACAAGTGGGAGCCTTGCAGAAGGGCAGCCTCAGCTGTGAGCACCAACGTTGTGCTGACACAAACTCCTTGGAAGTCACTTTGGTTCAACTAATATGTCTTTAAGTAAGTGGAAACACGTTCTGGAAAATGACTTCCAATAGAAAATGTGTTCTAAATTGTGTCCTGTTTGGCACAAACTAGGTAATTATCTGTAGCATGCTGCTTTTTCCATTTCTCCCTGCTCAGCACAAACAATCTCACTCTTTGCAGTGTCTGGATACATCCTGGTTCCCAGTCTGTGCCTACAGGAATAATGCATTCTGGGCTTGGGGCTTGATTTGTTTTCTTTCTGATTGTTCCACATTACCAGAAGCAATGGGTGTTGTCTACTGGTGATTTCACCTTTATATGAGGGCTGATATTGAACACATACCAGGATGCCTTGGCCCGGGAGTCAGTTCTTTGTATACCTGTTATAATTTTCCTTTAACCCTTACAATTTAATTCCTCCCCCTCTGCTCCTCCTCTTCCTGCCCCTGTTTGCCTCGCCTCTCTGTGCTTCCCTGGCCGCATTGCCAGCTCTGCACAGGCCCAGTTTCTCTAATCAGATGAAGCTGAAGGATTATCTCTCGCCCTCCCTCCTAGGCTCCATTTTATTTCCTCTCCAGCCAAGGGGGGAGCCAGGAAGGGGCACCACGTCGAGGCAGAGGGAACGCCATCGCCCAGTCCCCTGCCTCTGATGCTCTCTAACAATCCCACCTCCTTCACCTTATCACCTTACATGCTCACCTTAGTGTCAACAGCATCAGGCGGATCAAGGAGAGGAAATCTGAACTCTCTGCGCTTTTGTTCTCCTCAGATTTCTGAGCATCTGTTTTTAAATACCCTCCAAGTAACTTGTGCAGGGAAGCTGGATGTGCAATCTCTGAGTGGGGGGAAGGTAAGGACCACGGAAATCATGCATTGCCCGTTCTCTGTCTCCTGGAAGGACAGCGAGTCCTCTCTGTTTTGCCAGGAGAGCAACAAAGCAGCTGAGGGGAAGGGAAGGGAGAGGAGCTGCACAGCACAGACCCAGGCTGCTGTAAGTGCTGTGCTGGCAGCAGGGGCTTGATAGCTGCACTGAAAATCCCAGGAAATGGTAGCGTTCTCTTTTTCTGAAATGATGGGAGCTATGACTCTGAGCTTTAATTGAATTTTATGTAGTTCTGTAGAAGGTGTTTTTTTTGTGCTAATGTCTTTCACTTACATGTGTATGTGTTTGTCTTTTAGTAAACATTTCCAGAATATATATGTCATTGTTTCTTTGGGGGAGAAAAACCCCCATAGGCATGTTCATCTTATTTCTCTGCACATCTGCGAGTTTATAAAGATGCTTTTTGATTGTATTTGTGTGTATGTTAGGGTTTGGATACTAAAAATAAGAGAAAAGAATAAATTTTGTTGCTTTAAATTTCTACATTTTAGTACTAATGTGCCAGAGAATCGTTTACCTTACTGTTTTCCACCATGTGTACCACGTGTTTTTTAAATTCCTAGGAATATCCAACGCTAGAAAAATCTGAGGAATATTTAGTGCTTTCTGCACATCAGCTTTGTTTTACATTTTTCCTTCCTAGATCAATGGTCAGTTGCTATTTAAAATGGCAAATAAAATTTTTCTCTTAAACCAAAGCATGTTTTTTCTAAAGTCACAAATTTGATTTGGTTTGGCTTTTTATTGTCACTAGATTAAATATTTTTTATCAGAATCCTTAGTAGAAGACTATTTTGTGTATATGTTGTGATTAAAAGCAAGAGTCTGTGCTGATGCACTCCTGGATTTTAGGGGAAGAGGGAAAGGGGAGAGGGAGCAAGCAGTTATTTCCATTTAGAGAACTCTAGGCATAGAAAGTGATGGGGAAAGTAGTCATGTGATAAATATATTTTGCAAGATGTTGATCTCAGGCATAAATGAGATGGACATTATATAGATCAAAACCTACCTCTCTTCCATCAACTCATGCTTGAAAGTAATATTCTCGTACAAAAATACAAAAATATCAATGGTTTTCTTGCACCAAGACACTGATGAAAGCTTGCAGATGGTCGTTTGCATGTTTTTGTGTATGTCTGAATGTTTGCAGGATATCGATTGTGGTAAGATCTGGGTTTGGAGACCTCTGCATGGGGTCTGTAAAACAATTAGGTTTTGAGAGGTTTTCATGTCAGAGGGAGGATTAGAGGAGGGCTTTATGTTTTCATGCTGTGTCTTGGTTACTCCATAACACTTCTCCACTTACAGGGTTTTGTTGATTTTTATTGTCCAGACATTTTATCTTGGGAAAGCTGGAATTGCAATTCAGTTTATCTGACAGTTATTTAGGGCTGCATAAACAAGAGCAGTAAACTGTATATGGCCTTGTGGTGTCAGAGTTGGTTTATAATACAAAACGTAATAAATTTCCATCAGATAACTGTGCCAAATCCACATTTTTCCTTCCACAGTAAACTATGCATATTCAAACTGCACTTGAAAAATAAAAATGTATGAGGGAGGGTAAAACAGGAAAATTGTTATTGATGATCATTAGACTTCTGAAGTTTGATTATCTTTCCTGCCTGTTAGGGCAATGACAAAGGGTAAATTTGAGGTAATTTAACCACTGCAGATGAGCAGAAGTATTTGCTTGTACCAGTGAGATACTGTTACACCTGACTGCAGGTTATTTCTGAGCACAACAGAACAAAATCCTGTTTCTTCTCCAGTGGACTCTTCTGGAGGTTAGAGAGACTGAATTGTTCATTCCTTTGCCCTGGAGTTAATGTTTTTAATGAGGATTTTAATGACTGTATTTCACTGGTCCCTTGTATTTGGATATAGCAAGCTGTTACACAGTTTGCAGGAGAATGCAGTCTAGGAATGATGCTTTCCAAGGCTAGGGACTTGAAAGAGACCTGTAAATGATAGTTCTGCAAGTATTTTTTCCAATTAATCTGAAAAAATACTTGCTGATACTTGCTACAACAAAAATATTGGTATGAT
The DNA here is from genome assembly GCA_013400855.1 of Buphagus erythrorhynchus. Lineage (NCBI taxonomy): Eukaryota > Metazoa > Chordata > Aves > Passeriformes > Sturnidae > Buphagus > Buphagus erythrorhynchus. Next base: position 8,898 of record VZTT01020971.1, read on the forward strand.
AATAAAAAAAAATCTTATTTTTATTATCATACCAATATTTTTGTTGTAGCAAGTATCTTTGGCAGGTGTGTGATATTTCATTGCTTCTAGTCTCAAACCATTTTGGCCCAAGAGCAATCAGGAATCATAGGCTGAAAATGATGTTGCACTTTACTTTCCTTGTGAGTCTTGAACTCTTTTTTTTTTTTTTATTAATAATTTCCCATGGCCATGAGCCACACCATAGGGACTGCAGGCACTGGCCTTTTGGTTCATTCTTGCAGCTTCATTGTACAGAAATGAGAGGTTTTTAACTGGTGTAAACAGTAAAGCTGTATGCATACACAGTATCTCTCTGAGATATTAAGATTCTGGAAGATGTGAATTATCCAAACTTTGAATAGCCTTTTTTTTTTTGGAGGGGGTGTTGAGGGCAGTGTTTCAGTGGTGAGAGAGATACTCTTTTCTGTAAAAGCAAAATGAGTGGGAGAATGAAAATAAATGTTGGAGTATAGTGGTCAGGAATATCTGCATGAGGGATACAATGAGCAGGTAGTGAACTGAAAGATACTGCTGAGCTTTTCTCTTGTTAAAATAATTTGATGCCATATTTCCTATGGATGTTTTATAACAATTGAATTAATCTATAGTTGTGCAGGTAGTAATTAATCTGTATGTTAAGAACTCCCCTTTAGGAGTATTCTCTGATTGCTTAGGAGATTGTTGGGAAGAAGATGGCCTCTTCCATTTAGAAAAGCTGTAAAGTTCTTCAGAATAAAGTTCCACTCTGAGAAATTATCTTTAGCAACAGGCACCACAAAAAAATAATCACTTTGGGGCTGCTTAGGTAGATGCACTCAGAGCATGGGAATTGGGTCAGGCCAACTACATCAAGTTGCTGTCACCTGGGTCTTTCCTAGTTTGGTGTGTGAGCATTAAGCATGTGAGTTATAGCCAAGCACTGTTCTGCACCAAGCAAAAAGAAATCTTATGTTCTTTTCATAAGAAAGATCACCTTTAAACTGGCCTGTCCCTGTGTGGGGAAGTTCTTGCAAAATGATGGCTTGACTTGTGTGCAGTGTGGATTTAATACAAAGCAGAGAAAGGAGCAGGAGTCTTTCTCCATCTGCAGAATATTTGCTAATTAAGCTTTAGCAAGGGCGCACCTCAGTGTGCTAATGAAGGTTAATGGGATTGAGCCGTTGTAAGACCTTCATTTGACTTGCAGAGCTTTACTCCAGTCAATAGCACAGAAGACTGACAGAACCCAGATCTGAGCTGAAGTGAAAGATCTGACTCCTTTTCAGCTCAAGCTAAGCAAACCTGGAAATTGGAGAGATGATGAATGCACAAAGCCGCCCTAACTCTCATAAACTGGATTTTTTTTGTCAGGTTTTTTTTAAAGACTTTTAAAATTACTGGTTTCTGTAGAGAATCTGCTGGGAAAGTTCAGTGTTTATGACTGAGCAGGGTAGATCAGTACTTCTTGAAACATCAAGGAAAAACATAAATCTTGTTATGTCAGTCTTTTTTGGTTCTTAGTGGCCTCTAAACTGTGAAAGGGGTGGAGTGATTTTGTTGATTTAGTAACAAGAGAGCTGCTAATGGATTGGAAAGAAACTTTTGGAGTCACTGCCTCCTTCCTATAGATCACCTTTTGTATAGTATATGGGGATCACCTTTGTGCTTCCTTTCCAGAGTAATTCCCGTCTCAGTAAAAGGTACTAAGGTTTCAGTAAAATGTACAGGTTTCACTAATCAATTAAAAGTGGTTCAGTATTGCAAAATGGCCACGTATTTCAGCTTCTCAGGTTGAGGAGGTACCTGACATTCATTGGCACTGACGGATAAAAGCACGTATTTATGAAAAGAATAAAAAAAAGTCATTTTTGAAGGGACCTTGCAAATTCATCTATTCCAATCTCCTGCTCAAAGCAGAGACAGCTGTGAGGTCAGATCAGATTTCTTAGGGTCCTGTCTGCGTGAGTCTTGAATATGGTCAAACCAAGGTTTCCAAAGCAAAGAATTCCTGCAGCAGAGCCTTTATAATCAGGATCTTGTAGCTAGCAGTTAATAGCAGCTAGCCTGAAGAGTTATTTTCTATTGTCCATGTCACACAGCTGGGATCTTCCTCTATCTGAATGATGACAGGAACTGAATTGTCTTGTGCCTCTTGAGTTGTTCCAAATTTACACCTCAAAACTTTGTGATTCTGACATTTTTAAATGTTAATAAGCAAGTGGAGACTTGTGCAGTTTGGTTTATGATTGATATTAACCAAGAGGAGGGGAAATTTGTTTGTTTACATAGAGTAGGGTGTAAACATTGGTTCTAGAGGCAGTCCTTCACATACTTAGATTTGACAAAGTATTTGCAAACTTTAGTCTGCTGCTTTGGACTGTTACTTTCTCTGTCTTGGGTTTTTTCTCCTTATGGTCTCTGGTGTCAAGCCTTGGGAGGCAGGGGCTCTCCTCTAGTCAAGCTCTAATGTTTTTCTTCTCTCAGTCCTGAGAGAGTAGGGAAATGCTCCCTTTCATCCCTTTCAGATGTTCTCTGAAAATTATAGATAATAGTTCCCCATATAGGTCTGATTCAACCACAGATTAATTGGGACAGTTGCTTTTCTGAGGGACAGACATGGCACTTTGACATAATGTTTTTTATTACAAAATACCAAGTTTGAAATTAAAACTTCCTCTTCCCATATTCCTTCTTTAAATAGATTCAAAGCTACCTCATACAATGGCAACTTTTAATGCTATGAAACACGATTAGCTAGTCCCCTTTTTAGTTCTTTTCATTACTCAGCCCCTTGGAGAGAGGTTGGATAGAGCTCTTTTCCATCTTAAGGATATATAAAAGACAGCTTGCAGTGTGAACTGAAGGCTTACGTTAGTCACAGAATCTCTTTTTCATGAGAAGTTCATCATAGTAAATAAAAGCCTACAAGTGCATGTGGCACTGCAAGACAACGTGGTCTGCAGTTGTGACAGCTCTATTTAATGAAGCTGCTTATAATAATTAATCATTGCTACTTAATATACCATGCATATACAATATACATGTCAGCATGCATATTGTATAGAGAGTATATATATACAACACCTAATTTGAGAAACTCTGCAGAGCCCCAGTATTTGAAGTCCTTGATATTACTTATGCTCACGATGCTGGAAAGTTGCAGAGGATGCTGTAAACATATGCTTCTGGAGCAGAGATAGTGTCTGAACTTTACTGGTAAGGTGAGTTTTCTGCAAGTGCAACAAGAACTTCCTGTAGAGATGCTCTATTTATTTCTTCCAATCCAAATATTACAAAAGAAGGGCCAGAATACATTATCTTCAGCATCTTATACTTAATACCTTTTATTCTAGGATTTGAGAGTGCTCTGCAATCATGAATTAAGGCTTTAAATACCTACATCAGGGCCTTCTGCATCTAATCTGTGAGTCACAGATGAGCAGACTGAGTCTCAAAGGGAATGACTTGCTCAAGGTCATACACTATGTCAATGGGCACAGACAGAATTAGAAAGCAATTGTTTCCTCTTTCTAATTACTGAGCAATTGTTTTTTTAACTTCTGGAAGTCAGTTTTCTGTCAGTCCACAATGTCAAAGTCAGTCTTTTCTCTGCCACCACTGAGAGCAGCTTCTAGAGGTAGATGGATTGTGGTTTTGAATTCTTTTTTTCTCCAATATTTCGCATATAGTTTATAAATGGTGTTATTTAAATAAAGACTTGAAGGGGATTTTGTGGCTCTTGTATAGTGTTCCATCACAGTGGAAAACAAGGGAACAAGCAATGAGGGTAAGTTTCTAGGTTTTGCTAGTTAAGTTGCCAGGTTTTTCTAGGTAGGAGAGATTCAACTATTACATGTTGAAGAATAATGAGCCATCTTTAATTGTTTAGGTGGGGAATCCTTCAATCTAAAAAACTGTCTTTATCCTAATGGAGGTGTTTGGAGACTTCAGATTGCTATTCCTGTTGTTTATATCAACATTATTCCTGTTTGATACTGCTGTAGGAATTGCCATCCTTCAATTAAGGATGATATGTGAACATGAAAAGCTGCTGTACTTGCGGCTATATCTATTCAGTGTTTTTAAGGCAGATTTGAGCTTCCTTTGTCTGCCACTGCAGCTGGTTGTAAAGCTTTTATCTCTGTTGGCACAACACTGAAGCAAGGGAGTGAGTTTTATGGGGAGGCTGGGCATGTTAGGCTCAGCTCTGTGCTTTTCTGCCTCCTTGCAGCCAGCACAGAGCACACACACGGACTGCACATCCACTCACAGGCTGGGACACAGCTTCAGCTGTCAGGGCTGCCTTCACCTGGCAGGGAGGGTGAAGCATCCCACTGCCCTCACACTCAGAAGTGCAGAGCCATTAAAGCTGGGATGTCCATAGGGCAGGGAGGATAAGCCAAGTTTGAACCTTCCCTCTAACTGTCACTGTTAAACTTTCAAGCAAACCACAACAATTCTTATTTGAATATTTTCTACTAAAACACATGAATTTGCAAGTAGATACTGACTTAGCCAGTTTGGGTGGAGTTTGTTGGATGTGCACACTGCTGGCCTCTTGTGCAGGTTGCACTGATACCCAGCTGTACTCTGAGGTTGGAAGGAGGCTGTAAGCAAGCTTCTGGTTTTCTGTATGATTTTTAAATTCGTGGTGCTGCCCAGGCAGCTGTGATTAACACAGTTGGCAGGCTTGGGCCTCTGACAGGCAGAGGCTTACTGAGCAAAGCTATGGCCATGTGTTTTTGCAGAGTTCCAGATCAGTGGGGTTGCTCTGGAGCTGGTCTGCTCAGGACTGAAGAGTGGGTAAAAAAGTGGGGCTCTGAGGAGCATGAGTTGTTCAACACCAGACCAGTTCTGTCTCCTCCAAGCTGGAACATGTGAAGGAATAGGATTTGAGGATTTGATCCCCTGCTGTGGAGAGGAAAAGGCTCACTAGTGTCTGTCTCTCTGAAATAAATCCAAATGTGGATAGGCCACTGTGTGTTTTCTGCATTAAAGATTAATTCCTAAAGAAACTATCAAGTATTTTTGTCACAGGACTTTGGCAATACCAGTGGATATCACTGGCCATCAGTTCTTAGCAGCATAATCCTGGCATCTGAATTAACAGTTTCATTTTGCTTAATTCTGTTCTGCTTAAGAGAGAAAGACAATTATATTAATATCCCACTTCTTTAGGCATGCACTATTCACTGTAAGCATGATTCTAGGTCAGTCTTGCCTGTTGTCATTATATTTGATTTTTTTAAGCCCCAGCTGGTGAAAACAGCTGATTACATGACCATGCCATCATATTTAATTTGTAATTAAAGTTTTAAGTCTTCTAACTGAAGAGATGAGCTTTAAAGAAGTGAGCTGTCAAACAGTAAAAGTGAGCATCAGATATGACTGTACAGTTTCTGGTATTTTAGCTCTGTTGGGCGTATTGTAGGGTAGTTTGTATGCTGAGGCAGATCTCCACGTGGAGATATGGTGGGAGTAATGTTTTGCTCAAAAAATTCTTCTAAAAAAAGATGAAGTCCAAGAGATTCTTGAAGTTGTTTCTGGGAGAGATGATTAAATAAAAAGGTGGCAAAGAAGATGCCACATGTTGCAGTAGTAAATCATGTGGTGGTGTCAGGACAATGTCCCAACATATGCCTCCCTTGTGACAGAGTGCACCTCTCTCTGGTTTCCCAATAATTTATTTACAGCCACGTGAATTGTCCTTCCTGGGAATTCAGCTGAAGATGTCACTGAAATGGTGTCCTTTGGTTCATCCCTATCAAGCTCTTCTCTCATGGCACTTTCATTTTAGGCTTTTTCAGTTTTAGAATTCAGAGGTGTCAGCTCTGCTTTGCTGGCTCAGACTGTGCCTGGGCTGTGGGCTGTGTCTGCTCCTTAGAAGGGAATGCTGACCTTCCTGCATGGCTCTCCTAAGCTCTTGGGATAACTGTGGGCACTGTGGCCAGTGGCCTCGTGGTTCCACACTGAGGTGAATGCATTGGCAAATGTTAGAATCTATTCATTTTCTGGTGTGGCAGCTCATTTGTTATCTCCTCGGAGGCCCCTGTGACCAGGACAGCCATGGCACCCTCAGTGTTTGGGGTAGAGCTCTGTGCTGGGCCCTCAGGAAGGGGAGAGCCGAGGTTCATTGGCTCAGTAAAGGGGACTCCTCACTCTCAGTCCTGTCACCAGTCACTGCAGAGACACCTGCCCAATGTGCTCAGCACAGGATGGGCAAAAGACAAAAGTCTTTTAGGAAAGCCTGGCAGCCAAAGGTAATTAGTAATTAGCAGTAACTAATTTCTCTGTGCCCTGTGGTTTTGTAAGGGCATCAGACACAAGGGCTCTGCTTTGGCAGAGCTGAGCACTGAGGGTCACAGCTCTCCTGCTCTCACGTTCTCTAGCCTGTCAAGTGTGCTCCCCCCCTTGTGAATTATGGTCCCAGTGATATGGCCCCACTGTCCCCAGTGCTTCTTGCAGTGCAAAACTGGAAATCAACCCCATCCTTTGCATACAAAGTGTAAACTTGTCTGTTGTGTTTGTCTGTTGGTATACTGAGATGCCCAAACCAGTCTGTCCTGTAGATCTGGCTGATACTTGGAAATATTTAGGATGATAGAAAATATTTACAAAAGGGTATTAGCTGATTAAACTGAACAAGGCATAGTTTGTTTATAATGCTATTCCAAAATGGAGAGCCTACAGAAAGATGATGGGTTAAAGGTTAAGTGATTGGGGTCTAAACCTAAGTCTTTATTAATCTAGTTGACAGGATTTAGAGAAATTATTTTTTGTATTGACAGAATTTAGAGAATTTTTTTATGTTCCCTGACAAGTGATACCTTTTCCCCTACTGTAACTATTTCTTCCTTTCACTTACACCTCACCAAAATAAAATAACAATTAAAAACAGCAACAGCAAAACTCCTAATTGCAGACACTTGAATCTCTAAGCTTTTAACCATGGCTAATCCTGTTTTGCCAATGCCTTTCAAGTGGTTTGACTCCCCCCCAATGTAAATGTTAGTGATTACTGTTAATGAACTATTTCTTTCAGTAGTAGTAGCAGTTAGGGAGAGGCCATCAGATCTCATAATGCTATCATGCCAATCTTTGTCTGAAGCAAAACAGATCTTTCTTATCTTCTGCAAGTAGTTCTCCATCTGGGCAAACAAGGACAATTTTTAGACATAAGCACACTTTTATTTTTTTTTTTGATGTATAAGTTTCTTTAAAATTAGTACAGCTCTAAAATAAATGAATGCCATATTAGATAATGTTCCTTTTTTTTTGTCATTTTACCACATTAAACGTGTATCTTTGAAGTTTAGTCATGGATTGCAGTAAGGCAGCCACATTGCTTTTAAAATACCAGGCCTGAAGCAAACCCAGTGTGCATATACTGAATTGCTTCTGGTACCTGAGGGAGCTTGGCTGTTTGTGCAGAGATGCAGATTTTCCTGTATGTGCTGTCTTGTGCCCCAGGCAGGGGTCAGCAGTGTTTATGGCTAAGTGACTGAGTGACTGCTGCCCCTTAGGATGTAATTAAAGTTCTATCATTTTAGCCAGAAACTGCTCTTAACTTTCAAATTTATAACCATGGTGTTTGCAATAAGATTAAATAAAGTTAAGAACATCTATCTAGCAGCCTTCTATTCAAGTAAATTTCTTAAATTAATTAAAATGACACTATTCTTCTTGTATAAAATATAATTGTGTTTGTCTTGGAGTTTGGTGTTGTTGCAGAAATTCTGTGTTTGCTTTGTGGAACAGATTATTGCATAGCAGGGCAGAATGATGCAAATGAAGGAGTAAATTCAGGACAAAGACCTTGAAACCCCCTAACACTTCTCAGAAAGCGTCTTCTCTGAAAGGGCTAATGCTGCCATGGAGGGTCCTGATCAGCATCCAAAAATAACAGTCATCATCCAAAAATGTTGGTATGGATCAGATTGCTTTAGTTTTTCTGAATTCCATATTTGCATATTGGTGCTCTCACCCCTGAAACTTGCTTTGGTTTTATAACTTACTTTGCAGTCAAATTCTGGTTTTGAAAGCATAAAATTAAGAAAAAAAAATTTATTTTATGATCAGCCAAGTGAAGATGGGTGAAACAGCTGCAGTCATTATTACAAATATTCTTGACTTTTGGGTTTACCATCAGAGTTATATAAATAAAAAATAACTGTGGAAGTTTTAGAGAAGTCTCTGGTATTGCATGCATGTTTCTAGTAAATAGTATTAAATTTCTCTGACTCTTCCCAAATTCTGCAACTAACTGGTGTTGTTCAACATGTCAGATGATTCTCACTGCCTCACCGTCTGTTAACTTACTGTAGTAACAAAGTTCTAAAAGGGGGTTCTTAAAAAAAGAGGGAAAAGGACTTTTTAGGTGGGCAGATAGCACAAGGGGGAACAGTTTCAAACTAAAAGATAAGAGTGTTGTCAAAATTTCAATTTAAGTACATGTGTGGAATACAAAAATACTGAAGGATTTTAGGATCATAATTAATTTACAGTGAATATCTTTCAATTGATAACATACATTATATTTAATATTTTGAGACTAAATTTACTGGTGCATTAAATAGGTCAAAACTTTAATCATAAGTCATAGCAAAATACACATTTATTGCTTTAAAGTAGTTCAGTGGAATTAGTGAAAGCAGCCTAGATCCCCTCATAAGCTATCTGAAGCTAAGCCAAAAATAGTGGATGTTAATTCCATTTCTATCCTAATCGTTTCTCTGCTTGTCTAACAATTTTCTGTTTAATCATAGCAGAGTATCTGCCTCAAAAATTCATACTTTCTTATATGTGTATTCAGGTGTGAATTTCCTTTGAAATTTCAAATCAAAGTCTTTCAGACAGACTCAGAACTTAAAGTAGATATTTTTGAGTAAAATTCCTTTCCTGTAAATTATATTTTTACATTTTAAAAATGAAAGTTAAGCCAAGCAATCTGCTCCGCCCAGCATGCACAAAGAAAGTTGGTTTGGGTGCCTATGTAGCCACAAGATCAGTGTGTTTCTATCCATGTTCCATGTGGGTAATCCATTCCTGATTAGCTGATTCACAAAATACAAAGGTGTTGCATGGCTGTGACATTGAAGAGGTTCCATGTTTTGGGGTTGGATTTTTAAAAAGTTTGGCACCTTGTTCTCCGTGCATGACCCAGCCCCTCGCTGGCAGAGGTGTCAGAAGGACCGTCCAGACCCTTCTGCTCCCCAGCCTTTCCCCCAAGCCTTGGGCTGGACACTGGGCTCAGTGGGAGATTTGGCACCTGGGGAGGTGTGTCTGGGGTCTTGGGCCTCTTGGGAAGGCCCAAGGCCATAGGAGAATTGTTACAATTATGCTAGTGTGGAACACTGGTCTGTCTGAGCAACAACGTTCAGATGCTGTTGGGAGTAGCTGGTTAGACCATTCTACGTGTACATGTGTAATACATGTCACATCGGCCCACGTTTGGTCATGATTTCACCTGCAGTGGGGCAAAAATAAATTTCTTCAGAGTTGTCTTTGGAGGTTTCCTTGCCAGCATCACCCTGCATGTTGCTTTCAGTGAAGTCACTATATTTGGTCTTTTTCATCCATCTGAAAGTGTTGTGTAACAAATCAGTTTCAAATGCATCACTTCTTACAGTTACAGAGGCTTCTGCAGCAATGTCCATTGCTACCTTAAGATATCAAATAGAGGCCTTGGTTTCTGTGTACATGTACATATTTGAATGCTGTAAACTTTGTAAGAGGGCCCTTCAAACTTCCCACAGCCTTGTATCATTTGTAACAGGATATGTTTGAAGCTTCCTTTCCCTCACTCTCAATATTTGTGTCTGAGGATTTCCATTAGTAAGTATGGTTTCATCCAGGTGTGTGTGAGAGCCTTTGCAGGTGTTATCTTTTAAAGAGATTAAATGTAAGGTTTTCACCTTGTAGGCAGCTATTGCTCTGGTGTTTAATCCTCTTGACTCCTTTGAACCCTGTGTATCAGACTATCCTCATGTGCAGAAGTGGCTGCAGGAGAGGTAACATAAATGAAGGATGGGAAATCACCTTTTTTTTCTGTATTCACTACTTATTGGAGCAAACCCTATGCTAGAGGGTATTGCTGCTGGTCACAAGTCCCTGCTACACAACCCACAATGAGAATTTTCATAAGAATGTGATTGCAAATATTATTATTTTTTAATGTTGTCATGCTCAATTTAATTTCATTATGGAAAACAGCTAACACAAGTAGATTTCAGGTGATAGGAAAATTGCAAACCTGTTAGCCTGCCGAAGTTAACAATGGAAATGGAATTACAAGCTGCCTGGATCAGCTGTAGAGCTCTTGGTTGGCAGAGGGAGCAAAAGGCATCTTCTTATCAGTTACATTGGTACATGACTCTGGAAGCCTCTAAATATCACATTAAAAGGATCACAAATGAGAAGCTTCTCACTGAGAGGGTTGAATGTGAGCCCTTGCAGGCACTGTCCTTGATGATAAAAGTGAACTTCCCTGTTACATTTGCAGAATACTTTTGTTCACCATGTGTATGTACCTTTCCTTTTCCACACATTCATTTTTATTTAGTGATACGGTGCACAAGAAATTGTGCAGGTTTCTGTCAGAGACCTGCTATGAGGCAGAGGGCATAGAGTGTATCTGAGAGAAAGTTGCCTAAAATGACAAGTACTGGCTTTCACTCTCTACATCTGCATAACAAAATATCTGGTAGTACTTGGTCTGGAAGCAATGCACAAGTACTCTGGATCTTTCTGTTCAACACAGTGAGTTCTTGTAGAAAAGACATGTATGTATTTATGTGGGTAGATATGGATATATAAATGTATTAAAATAACTAGTTGTACAAATGTTGCAACACCTCTGTGACACTGAGGCAATATCTATAGTCAATCAGTGGAATATCTGATTCAGTCAGCAAAAATGGATTGCTAAATCTGGTGAGATTCAAAATCTTCAATCACAGCTTCCCTTAGATGTGAAACAGCTAACATAAATGTTAATAACATATAGGGTACTGTACCAGCTGGTAGAAACAAGGCTTTTCTAAAAAATAGAAATGACCGAGTGCACTATAAAAAAGGACAGAAGAACTTCAAGACTTTGGCTAAAGAATTTCTTGTTTCATTTTTACTCTGCCTCTGGTGCCATGAGTGTGCACCTTCCACAGCCAGCATGAACTTGTGGCTTTGCAAAGGTGAGCAGCCCAAGAGCCCAGAGCATGCACCCTTAGCAAGGGCAATGCTGAGGTGCAGATTCTCCTTCCAGAGAGGGGGGAATTTCACCTCCAGCCTTTCACTGGATCCATCTTAGCAGCCACCTCCTGTGGTGCCAGAGGTGAGCACAAGCTGGAGTGCTGCCCAGCATTATTTGTTCTGGGAACACTGGCAGTGACCCTGCACTGGCCTGGCAGAGGTAGTTTCCTTGGGTTTCGTGTCATCTCTGTCACAGGGGGCCAAAACAGCTTTGTCCATACCTACTGTACACTTGTGTGGGCTCAGGAAAAACAGTGGACTAAAACAGTGATCTTCTTGTAACATGAAATATCAAGAAGCTTGTGAGGAAAGGTATGGGGAGAAGGTAGAACTTGGTCAGTTGTTGCGGCTTTAAGGTTTAAAAGCTTCATCAGTGACTGGGTAACTTCTGAAATGACAATGTCAAGAAACTAAAAACTAAGCTTCTTTTTTTGTTTTGACAGTACATTTAATATCATTGGCTTAATGTCCACTGTGGTGAAAAGCTATCTAGTTTGAAAATACTTCTGTCTTTGCTCAAGTTACATGACATCTCTGGATGTCCCAAAAATGGCTCCAGTGAATCTGGGGAGATGATACTTGGTAATGTTGAGATAGTTATTTTTAAAAGGTTGAAAACATGGAGAATTTTTTCCTTTTGTGTTTTATGAATTGGAGAAAAAAACACCAGAATTTCAAAAAAATCCTGTGCCTAATTTAGGGAAAAAACTCTTTGGGAAAAGTGAAAATGGAAACTGACTGGTCTGAGTACACTTAGACTAGAGTACTGTGCTTTTTAAAGAGTACTTGTGAACTGTGAAAGGCAAGAAGCCCAAACAGAAGGTCAGTAGAGATTATAGTTTCCAGTACATTTATTTCCTACTTAAATTGCTTCTTTTTCTTTTCCACCATTTCTTGCAGATCTCTCTTCTTTGCCATGTCATCTGACAGCCACCAGCTGATCACCCATTCCCACCAGGACTCACTAAGTTCTACTTGTCACAGTCTCTTGAATGTCAACAGTCACCCCCTATCCAAGAGCTCCTCAAATCTGGCCTGTATTGGGCACTCGAGGAGTTTAGAGGAACGACAAGACAAACAGGAGCTGAAGAAAAGCCATAGTAGCACCATCTGCCATATCCTGGAAAACAGGAGTGATGCAAGGAATGTGCAGAGTCCTGGGTGGTCCTCCTTGCAGCCTGGGATGATGGGACTTGGATCAGAGGTCCAAACCATAAATGACCATTCAGCCAATGACCATTCAGAGGGCAGAACTAAGAATACAAACCATGTTCTTGTCACTGAACAGTCCTCAGCATCGTGGGGAGTGGGAGACACTAAGATGTGTGTAAAGAGCAGCACTGTTGAGAATGTTTCTTCAGCCTGCTTTGTTCACCAGCAAGGCACATGTAAAATGGAAGAATCAGGAGCTGCCCTTCAGAGAAGCCACTCAGACCTAACCTGCAGTTGCAAACAGCAGACTTACATCACTCACACAGAAACCAGTGCTACTCACTCCAGCCTAAGCTCTTCTGGCTGCAGGCATGGCCCGCCAGTGGCTAGGATGTCTTTCCAGACACAGAGATATGGATCAGAAACAAATGAAAATGCATCTCACTGTCAAAACCTTGTGACTCATCTTCCGGTCCTACCTAGAGACCAACAGGTACCCACAAATACCTTTGACAGTGGCAGTATTCCACGCAACACTACTGTTTACACAGATCCTGGCACGTTTCACACTGCTGTTCTAGGACCCCACATGCCTGGAAATGGTTTCCCAAACAGGACAATGTTCAGTCAAGCCCCTGGGATTATTCATGGTGGTCTGATTTATGGTAATATTCCAAACTCTGCATACTCCCCCATGGTGATGACGGTTCACAACAACTCTGTGGGGCCCTGCAGTCTCAGGCAGGATGCCATGAAGGCAGATGCCACCATCCCAGCCTACTGCCACTCCTTGCCCATCCCATCCATAGAGCTCGTCCCGCGGTTGGTGTGCTCCGTCAGTGAGACAGGAAAAGAGCAGGCTGCACCTGGCTACTTTAATTCCTTTTCTGCTTCAGACATTCTGACATATCCTAAGCTGGTGTCTTCAGTAAGTGAATCAGGCCTGGATGCCAAGAAAATCCTGAAGTGCTGTAATGTTCCTGGAGAACAACTGCAACTTGCTCAGGAGGAGAGAGCTCCTCCAGAAGCCAAGGCTGCCCGTGTTGCCCTGAGCAGCCAGCAAGGTGCAGACATGGTAGTGACAACTAAGGATATGTGGACTATGACCTCTATGAATGACATAACCAAAGGCCTGAAACCAGCTCTGGAGCATAGAGATGCCGAGGTACAAACTCTTCCAACCATGGAATGCAAATCGGTGGCAACAAGCCCAGCAGCTGCAGCAGAAGGTCACTCACATGTGTTCCCAGAGGTGAACCTGGAGCAAGACTCGGAGGCCCCCAAATCTCCAGTTCGTGAAGTGAGATGGGATGATGAAGGAATGACGTGGGAAGTGTATGGGGCATCTGTGGATCCCGAAGTCCTCGGGGTAGCCATTCAAAAACATCTTGAGTTTCAAATAGAACAGTTCCAGGCAGAGCCTGCTGAGGCAGCTGGGAAAAGTAATGAGAAAAAAAGGCCTTTCAGAACAATGATGCATTCCCTGAGATACCCAAGCTGTTGTGCTCGCTCCAGTACTGCAGTGGAGTGAGCACAGCTGTAGGGTGTAGGATAGCTGTGCTGCTTTTAAATTCTACATAAATGCTGACTCTTAAGTGTTAACACAGTAAATGTGGACAGCCCACATCAGGATGAATGGGAGAAGTTCAGTGATCATCAAATCATAATCAATATATTAAAGCAAGGAAAAGTCCATGGCTGGACCATATAACAGAGAACATAACATTATACTTAAATAATGCCATCCAAATGCTCTTGACTGTATTTAATGTGGCACTGTTTTCTTTTATGTTAGTTTTAAGCTGTATTGTAAAGAATGGAACTTCTTTTTTAACAATACATCTTTTTGAAATAATTATGATTTTTTCTGTATTTTAATAATTTAGGGTTAGAAAACAAAGTTTAAAAATTATGCTTTAATCAAAGTTCTTAGCTTTCAATCACATTCTCTTAAATGGTTTTGGCAGCTGTTTTGCTGTTAATTTAATAATCCTGACTATAAGTCCGCTTTAACTGTAGACAAAATAACAAACTACTGTAATGTTCTATGACAAAGAATTGTAACTTCTTTCTATGTAACTATGAAGTAATTTCAATGTTGCTAGTCTGAACTCTTCCCTCAGCAAGCTCATGTACAGTTGGAGGACACTCCATCAACTTTGCAATTAGTTTGTAGTTATGATGAATTACAGTCTAAATATCCAGAACTTATGTTTACCAAGTGATTGACACAAATGTACAGTATTACCAAAGATGACTGATGTAATGTGAATTACTTACTGAATGCTTGTTTTGGAGATCTGAAACAGAAGCTGTTTAGATTAGTCTGTGGCACCACCATACCCTACAACTCACAAGCAGTTTTGGTTTGCTTATATTAAAAGTAATTTCCAGTGAGTTCTTTTTATGTGCATCTATCCTGAGCAGTGGTTATTTGGCTCTTGCATAAGCCACAGGGGACAGTTTGCACGTAACCTTTGCCTGTCTTGTGTTCCCTCTCTGGTCTGACGTCAGGCATCTGCTGAAAGTGAGACCTTGTGTCTTCCCCAAAGCACAGTCCTAAGGTTATTCTGAGTGCCGTGGTCATTTGGGCAGCTTAAAGATTTATTTTCTTCTAAAAACAACTTTGCAAACAAGTTGTCAGTGAGAAACGTGGTATGACAGTGTAATGCAGCCATAGTGCAGGGCCTGTTTGAAGTGAAAGGTTTGTCAAGGAAGCTGAGAATACTACTTCCAGTGTCATATGTGCCTTTGGTGAATGCCTAAGATTCTTGGGGAAACGAGATGTGCAATGCTTTTTTTTTTATGAGAGAGAAGAGAAACATTCATTTCTGTCTCAAAGGAAAATTTGCAGTGTCTGAGAACTTACTGCTGTGGAATTACCCACTCTTACTTTAAATGTGTGTGGTTGTGCTTTGTTGGGTTGGTTTTTGTTCCACTAAGTTAGCAGGCTGTCTCCATAATGTTCACCTGACATTTACATGTCAAGAGGAACCCCTGGCAACTAGGACAGCTTTAAACTTTCATCTAGAAAACCCTTAAATGTAGGATCTCCTAGCTGGAATGTCCTTGTGATGCATTAATTTAATGATGTAGAGTAGTTCAAGATCAAATTTTCACTCATGTGAAAATTTAACAGTGGGCTTTAACAGAGCTGGCTCCAGTGAAATTCACCTTGCTTTCAGGAGGCTTCATTCAGACCCTGGAACTTTAGCCTCAAAGAAGTCTGAGCACAAAATAAGTTTTATACAAACCACTGAAAAAAAAGAAGTGTGAACCACTGGAATATAATGCCTAACTCAGGATGCCTCTATAGCTATGAGCATCTAAGTTCTGATAATGATTCTGGATGTAAAAATTCCTTTTATTGAATCTTTAATAGGAGTAAGGAAGTAATGAGTAACTAAATAAAATTACTCTGCTGTTATTTAGAGTTCGGCTAAGCAGTTTCTATACAGGCTTATATATATACAGAGTATTGAACATTGATTTTTCCCTTTCTTCAAACATTACACTTTGAGAATTTTAAGCGCTATAGTGGTCTAAAACCTTGTGCTGTCTGTTAGTTTGTCCTTGTTGTGCAGGAGAATTAAAGATAGTCAAACTAAAGCTTTAAAATAGCAAGAATACCTTCCTCCCATTGCCATTGTAATCCATATTTTATTTGACACGTGAAAAATCTATATTCTCCTTCCCACCCCTGCTATTCCAAGCACCACTCCAAAATAAAGCCCCCAGCTGTAGGAAGATGATATAATAAGACCAGTATCAGAAAGAGAGAGTTTGCAGAAGGGACTGGAATAATACAGCAAAGTCCCTTGGATTCTTTGTCTGTTGTGCTATAAAACCTGGAAAAACTAATGTATTTCATACAGTTCTTATGTGTCAATTACTTATGGTTTATGCATTGGTATGACTTGCTTCTACAGTCCTAAACACTGATTATCATTCCTGGATGAGAAAAATAAATTACAAGTAAAGGCAAAGGATACCAATGATTTGAAAGGTCAGAAAACCAGATGCTCCCTCATTATGGGCATTCTGAATCTTCATGTTATTAATCAGGGTTGCTGTTATTTACAAAAAATAGTGTTTATGTTTGAGGACTTCCTACACTTTTGGAAAGGTTTAAAGTACAAGAATATAATGGAAATCTGAGGAAAAACCTAACAACAAACATTCATCTGAATATTAGTTACAGGGATAAAGCAAGTTGTTTTACTTGTACAATCAAAGTCTTAAAAAAGGGTTATTTGGATTAATTTTGCATTTGGGGTCAATTTTTAAAAAAAATCAGATGCAGCCATTTTGTTTATTAAGTATTTTCTGTTGAAGTGTTACTCTTGTAAATGTGAGAACTCTTTTTTTTTAAAGTTTTCTAACTTAGGAAAATCCAAATCCATTACATTCTACTCTTAAATATAAATAAAGTAGCAGGAAAATTCACACTAGATTTATAACTGAGTGGGTCAATGCTGAACACAGATGCTTGTCAAGCTCAGGTGAAATCAGGATGTATTATTTTCTCAAGCCCATTTAAAACCACTTTGCACTGCATCATGCTGCCTCTGCTCCTCACATTGAATGTTCAAGCACCAGTTCAGCTGAGCAGACTGGGGCTGCCTTTCCCAGCAATTCAAAGGGAGGGATGCACTGGCACACTGGCACACTTGGTGCTTAATCCTTTTGTCTCAGTGTGCCGGGTTTACCTTAACATGTGAGAATAGCCCCAGTTAATGCAGTATTTTGGATATGTTATATTGTCCCTAGACACTAACTAATGTCTCTAGAAGGGTTTTATTGTACATTGATACTTAGGAGCTGAGATGCTTAGCTCAGTGGCTCAGCAGAGATTGAAGGCAATTGATACTAATATCAGTATGCTGTTGAAATAGTTCTGAAAAGGTGTTAGACTAATTCATTTATTTCTGAATTAGTATTTACTGTTACCATTCCTAGAGGAGAAGCTAACGCCTGCCAGACATTTGACACCGACTATTATCACTGCAATTTCAGTTTGAGATAATCTTTGACTGGGGTTAAATACTGAAATAGAGGGTATTATAACAATGCTTTAAATAAAAACCTTCCATAGTTAAATCAGTTCTTTAAAAAAAGCCAAAACAACACACTAAACCATTACTTAGTCATTGTCACATCAGTTACTATTAAAATCATTGTATTTATTTGTTTGGTCCTCACCTGAACATGTTTTGCTTTAGGGACCCCTGTTCCACAGAAAGCCTATCTTCCTTCCAGATACAGCTTAAAAAAGTTTGTGTTGTACAGCTGAGCCAAAAGGCCCCATAGAGCAACACTTTTGCACAGTCCTCTGAGAGAGGGGCGAGTGAGAAGAGCAAAAGGCAGTCAGCTGTTCTGTACTGAAATGTAACCAAGGTGTTCCAGGAAAAAAGAGCATTCCACTGTATGGTAAGAGCAAAGTATTTCTTCCTGATCACTTCTCTGCTTATAGCCAGTAAGAATAATGACAGGCTGGACTAATTGCATTATTGGATAGACATTTAGTCTTTTAAATCCAAAGCAGTAACGACCTGTCTGGAGATGTGCTGAGGTAAGAGGCCTTCTAGAAGAATGTAACTCACTATTAAAGACTGAATAAGAAAAATGGTGTAGCTTTGCTCTAGGAGAAGTAATGTGTGGTGAGGTTGGGTTAAAGCAGAAGCTGAGAGTGGAGGGGAGATCGATGGACCGCAGCTCCACAGAGGAAACAGGGCTGGGTGTCCTCCAGACACTGCTACTGCCCCCTCTCAGGAGCTTTTCCAACTGTGAAATTGCAATGTTAATACTTCATTGCCATCTGCTCCTTTCAGACATGTTGAGGTCATTAATTTGTCTTCTTAAGCCCCCGAAAATGAAAGCAGTTTATTAGTGCTAAGTAATACTTACTGTTAATTGGCAAGAGAGAAAGAAGCAGCATGTGGGTTGATGAGTTGGAAATAAATAATTCTAATCAACTCTCACAGTACCAGATAAATAACTTAGTGGAACTTGCTGCGTCAGTCTCTTTTGTCTTTCCCCTTCAGGGGACTTTAGGGTCTAGGATTGATTTCTAAATTTTATTTCTTTTCCCTTTATTCAGAACTATGGATCTGAAATGGAGAATTCAATGTTCTATTCAGCTTCCTTCCAAAGCATTGTTATTTACACAGGCCACAAGATCCAGCTGACCCTTGTCAAAACAGGGGAATCTAACGCCTGTGAGCCTGTGTGCAGAGCCCTGGGCTGTTCGTGTCTGCAAGTACTGCCTGTCCACAAGTACTGGGTGTCCTGCAAACCCCTTATGCCTGCTGAGGAAGGGAGCTGTGGTGCTTTCTGTTGATGCTATAGTCCAAGTCATCCCACTCCCCTGCCCCTCTGCAGGAGCAATTCTACAGATCCATGTGGTTTTGAAGGGAAAGAGATGGGTAAGCTTTGTGGGTGATGTGGATTAGTGAGAATTTTGTTCCTTTTCTTGCTAAGAAAGCAGCTTGCTTTGAGAAGTTCTGCCCTGTATAAAAATGGTTGTGTTCCCTTTTCATGTCTGCCAGTTGGAATGAGTGTGTCCATTTTCTGTGGGGCAGCATGCTGCCACAGGCAAAACCAGTGCCATGAAGCTGTTTCTTTCCCCTGGAACTCTTTCACCAGACTTGGCACACAGTTGCTTGTGGCTTTTACTGCATCTGTGAAGGGAATGGTGCATATCCTTTGCCATGGTTGCTTGGATGTCTGGCTTCCATCTTTCTCAAGGTGTAGAGGTGCTGACAGCCATCACATGTACCAGGGCCAATGTGTTCAGATAGCAGAGTACTAAGCTGTAGCTTGTAAGTCTTTGGAAGCATTAATCCTTTCTAATATGTGACCTAAACAGATGTCATCTGTCTTATTATCAGGCTTTCAGTATACTAAGGCTATGCCACTCAGATGGCATGTGAAAGAAGCTTAGAGAACAAGGGGAGAGATACAGCCAAGGAAATGATGCTGCAGACTTCTATCCCTTCCAGCCACCTACTGCTCACCTACAGACACTAAAGACAACTCCAGTAACAATGGTGTCACAGGTGTGATGCAGGGGGGATTTTGTCTCCCGAGGTAGCAGGACATCAGGAATGTGGGTCAAGCGTTCTCGTGCACTCCTGCTCACCAGGATTCCATCTCCGAGCTCCACCTGGTGCTCAGCACTGGCACACAGCTCTGCAGGACAGACCCACTTTCCCCCTCCGACATCTTTTGGTCTCTTCTCACCTCTGACAATTTTTACTGTAAAGCAGAGATGGGGTCACAGTTGGGGTGCAGTGAATCCTGCCCGAACACCCTTTTGTTTGTGCTTCCCAGCAGATCTGCTGATGGGCAGCTTTTTTGTGGTGCAGGAAGCACACAGAACTGTCCAGGCCTGAGTGCCAGCACCTGACCTGTGCTGTACTGCCCTTAAAGCAACTCCAACAGGAGTTGGAGTTTCTGCTCCTTTCCCTGACACACACATAACATCCTCCGTGATTAGACATGCATAAAAGTCAGGCCTTTCCCCTCCTCTGATGGCTTTTGGCAGGCTTGTAGGGAATTTGCTTACAGTGCCTCTGGTGCTGGTTGTAGTGCAAACTGATGCACTCCAGATTGGGATTGGGCAGAAATTCCTGTGTGCAGGCTATTTGAATGCTGTCTTGTGTTCATATTATCTGGAAAATCCAACAAATGCCACTGCCTCAGGGAATCCAATTTTAGAAAAGCTTTTACATTGATTTAAATTCACGATGTGATGTAATAATTTATTATGTTGTAATTTCTTCACTTGTTCACATAGTGATCTGTGTTTTCTAAATTTCATGGTTTTTTTCAACATCAACCTCACTCTTAACAGTAGAATGAGGGGCTAATTTACTGTCATGCTGCCATAACTGCTTTCTTAAAAAGGATCTTGGGAAAAGACAAGTGTTTCTGAGAAAGCAGAAGAGACCTGTTTCGATTGTGTGATGCATGTTGTTCAAGAACCTGCTCCCCCACTCATAAGAGCAAACCTGCAGCTGTAACACAGCCCTTGTGTTCCAAGTCTGCACTGAGTCCTTTCCTGCTTCCATTTTGACTGGAATGTGTGTGTATATATATA
>VZTT01020978.1:995-19427 GCA_013400855.1 Buphagus erythrorhynchus
AATAGAATAGAATAGAATAGAATAGAATAGAATAAAATAGAAATAGAAATAGAAATAGAATAGGAATAGAATAGGAATGGAAGTAATGGCAGCTCCAGTTGCAGGAAGGACGGAATTCTTCCTGGCTGTGTGACTGGAACCTCCGCGTTTATCACAGAAATTCAAAGGGCCTGACTCACCCTGGGTTGGCTCCCAGGGATTTTCAGAGGAAACAGGAAGGGGACAGCACAAACTTCTCCAAGTCATTCCCCTTCCCAAAGCTCTGGCTTCTGGCACCATCAGACCCTCAGATCTGTCCTGTTTCTCCAAACAGGAGGAATTTAACAAGTAGTTGCAGTTTCTCGCCAAGAAAACTTGCTTCATTAAAGAGAAGCAAAGCATTTTATTCCTGATGGAAGGGAAGATACATGATTCTCTCCAAAAAAAGCTTTATTTACAGGGGCAGCAGAACAGGACCATCATTCTGGGTAGCATTTCCAGCTCCAGCATTACTTGGGCCACGCTGGGATCAGTAACTCTGTCTGAATTCTTTGGAATCTGCTTGCGGAACCATCTGGAGAATGACATGCCCAGAGTTATTTTTATCTAACTGCCTTTTTATTTTCTTTATTTAAGCATTCTCCAGTGTGATTTGAATGAAGTACCCTCAAGTAAAGGCCCTCTCCAGTGCTCCCGTCCACAGGCCTGGACAAGATGCCAAAGCAGGTAAAAAGAAAAGCAGGAATTGTGTGTGCTAATTAAATGTTACTGCCAGGAGAGAATTCTTAGCTTATTTTCCATGCAGTCAAGATTAATGAATATTCACCCCTGCTTCATGCATTGACTGGACCTATTTACTGTGGGTTTGAGCTGTGTTAGAGACACCAGGCAGTGATTTTTGTTGTGCCCTGGGCTCTAACAGGGCAGGTGTTAATGCAGGCAGGAAGCACATCCTGAGGGTGTTTGTTCAGGAAGATGAATGGACTCAAGAGTTGGGATTTATTTTCAAATATTCTTTTACTTTTGCCTAAGCAATCATCATCTCAACCGAAGTGATGCTGAGCAGGGCAGCAGAACCAAGCTTGCAGTCTCACAGTGGATTTAACTTGCCTGGTGTAATAAGGAACACAGGGAGGCACGGGGAGAAAGGGGAATTGGCAGGAACTCCTTGGGTCCATGGAGTTTTTCCTGATTGTGGTGTCTGTTCTCTGACAGCAGCAAGCTGCTTCACGCTCATTCAGGGGAGAATAACAGAAATCACTTGGATGGCAGTGCTTTACTGCAGTGCTAAGCTTTTTTTCCCCCTTAGTGTGTAAAATTCTGTATTACTGGAAATGAACTACTTATGCTGTCTGCAAAAGATAAAAATGCTCCTAAATGAGTACACTGTTGTAGCTTTTCTTCAGGAACGTGCTAAATGGGGTTTGCAGTGCATTTCCCCTATATTAATGAGCTCAGCTCACATAGTGGGAATGCTGCTAACTAAATTTAGCATTTTCTGTATAAACAAGGTGGTGCTGTTCATTAGTTCACTTTGTGGTACAGGTGAGAAGGGATAGGTTGGAGAACTTTCTGTCAAAGAGAAGGAGATCAGAAGAGGAGTGTATAGAATGCAAAAATCAGGACTGGTGTCTTTTCCATTCTTCATTTTCTCTTCTAGCCTGTCCTTTCCCCAATAATGGCAAACAGGTCCTGCAAACTCTCTTCTGGCTGGTTTTCCATTACATACAACAAGTGTGTCCTTCCAAATAATGTAGTCAAGGACACAGGAGCCCAGAGGCTGAGATTTGAATATTTTAAGTGATTCAGAGGGGACAAAACTTCAGCTAAGGCAGGGCAGCTCTTCCCCCAGCACCATTCCTCTGCCCTGGCTGTGATGTGTGCACTCTGCAGCTTTCACCCTGAAAATGAGAGTCTCTGCTAGGAAGGCTGCATTTGTTTTGGCCTGCAGGGGCTTCCAGCTGTACCTGCAGCCAGCCCTTCCTGCTTCACTGAGCCCAGGGCACTGCTTGGATTGAATGCAGGACGTGCAGAGGCTTAGAAATGAGCCAGTGGCAAGAAGATGGAGTGTGTCTGTGCAGAACTGCAGTGTGAGCCCGAGGCCACCTTCTCTGGGTGCCTTAGCCCACAGCCAGAGCACTTTTCTAACCTCAGAGCAGGAGGAGGGCAGCTGGGAGCAGGAGTAGCTCACACATCCTGAGGTCTGGCTCCTGCTGAGACTGAGCTTCAGGGACATGGAAGCAGCAGAAGAGCTAGAACAAGGGATGAGGTGAAAGTCCAGCTTTTCACTGGTGCTGATCTGACATCCCCTCCAGGAAAATGGCCAAAGGGAAGATTCTGTCATCCTGAATGACCTCAGTGAATCATTTGAAGAAGAAGTTAGAGCCTTCCTCAGTGATGAAGAAAAGCTGCATCTTTTTGACGACCTCACAAAAGTGAATCCAGTGACAACCAGGACAGGTGAGCAGCCAGGGAGTGTCTGCTGAGGGATCCCTTTCCCTGCTGGCCACTGGCACGTGGCAGCTCCTGCTCTCACTGCATTAACACCATGAACACAGGAGTTATGTATAGTACACCTCCATCACTCTCTTGATCACCCCATTCTCTATTAAACCTGGTGGGTAACACACCTGAGACTTCTGTTACAAACAGGCACAGCAAGGGTCAAACACACTTTGCAAAAGATGCTGACAGAAGGTGTTGCTTTTCAGTTCTGAAATGTCTTCAAGCAAGATACAGAGTCAACCTGTTCTATACAAATGCTGGCTGCAGCCTGGTGGCTTTAAATCCTTTCCAGCCCTTCTCCTGCCTCTACTCACCTGAGCTCATGAGGGAGTACCACGTTGCACTTTGTCCTCAGGTAACCCTTGTGTTGGAGATCACTGTCCTTCTGCAGAGCCCAGGTGCCAAACTGCTCCAAATTTATCTGAGCAAAATACTCCTGCAGGATAAACCCCATTTCTAGTGAATTATTCTGTTAAAAGTACAGTGCTGTTTTCAGATAAATGTGAAATGACCTTTGCTATCCATTGCAGTTGAACTGTGTGGTTACTGTACTCTTAAATATGAATATTCTCTTTCACTGCCAGGATTTAAAACCTCACATCTTTGCAGTGGCTGAGCAAACCTACAGGAATGTCCAAAAGCAGATGGACCCTGTGAACCAGTCCATCATTGTGAGTGGAGAAAGTGGTGCTGGGAAGGTAAGGAAATGCTTTTCAATGACATTGCTCTCAACTTTTGAGCTCTGCCAGTGATTTGTAGTGCAGAGTAGTGCAGTGAATGAGCAGAGATGAATTAAAAACCCCTCTGACACAGCACGTAGCCAATCTGCCCAGCACGACTCTCTTGAAATGTGTGTGAAGCAGTAAGTGATTGCTGCAGTTAAACACACTCTGCTCAATATAGCAGCTCTTCAGGTGACATCTGTCATTTCTGGAGGGCTGGATTTGAATCATTCAGCAGGAATTGCACCTGAGTTAATGCCTCAGCCTGCTCTGTCAGCGAGCTCGTGTGAGTCCCAGCAAGACTCAGAGCAGTGGATTCAGCTCCTGCCCTGGCCCTCCTGTGATGGTCCATCCCTGCTCAGGACAATGCTGAGGCTATTTTTAAGCCCAAGAACAAGATGCTTTGCTGAATGTTAATGACTGAAAATCCATTCACACTCATTCCATCCCAAGGCAGTAGCTGTTCATTCTGGCTGAGCTTCCAGCTGGTGGTGCCTCGATGGAAGTGCCATTCAGCAGAGCACTCCCACTGCAGCAGCACTGAAATGTGTGTCTGTGGCACAGAGTTTCCACTGAACTAGAACTCTAAACCTGACACAGTTCCTCTCTTTAACCTTCCCTCCAGCTGCACACTGTGTTTCCAGAAGCTCCACTGACAGAACTGATAACATGTTAAAAACAAAGAGCTACTGTCAGATCTCTCTCTTGCAGACCTGGACCTCTCGCTGCCTTATGAAGTTCTATGCCTCTGTTGCTGCCTCAGTTATCTCCCCAGAAGGCAATGAAACTGTGGAAAGGATAGAGAAGAGAGTGCTGGATTCCAACCCTGTCATGGAAGCATTTGGTAAATGTAGCTTTTTAAACAACAAACTGAAGTCATGGCCACTGTGGGAAATTCCCTTTGTTCCCACACCAGTCTAAGCTATCTCTGTTCTCTCCTTAAAAACAAACTCTTCAAATACTGGAGCTATTTACAGCTCTCCCTAAATACCTGTATGTGCTGCATGGCAGAGTGAGACCACTGATTGTTCTGTGTCTGCCACTGCAATTTCACAGGGAACGCCTGCACCCTGCGGAATAACAACAGCAGCAGGTTTGGGAAATACATCCAGCTCCAGCTAGACAGGTAAGAATTACTCTGTAAAACCTTACCTTTTTCAGTCTTTATAATTTTGTCCCTTTAAAGCTTATTTCTGAAATCTGCCATAGAATATTTTATGTCTTTAGAGTGTATTCTAGTTTGCTGGCAGCTTAAACTGTTACTATTTTCCTTTTTTTTTTTTCCTGCAAGCTTTCACACTGATCTCTAAAAGACAGCAATGGAAAAATAGAGATGTAGTTAAGAACTCTGAATAAAATGTGAACAAAACTGAAGGTGAACTGCGAAGCATTCACAGTCAATTGGTCTCAGAACAGCACAACCCCTCTTGGATTCTGTGAAGAGGTTTGGTTGAAATCTTTTCTCTATTTCCATCTCTAGATTCCATCATCTGACTGGTGCTTCCATCCAGACTTTCCTTCTGGAGAAGACAAGAGTTGCCTATCAGGCCCCCAATGAAAGAAACTTCCACATTTTTTATCAGGTTTGCCTTCAGTCAGTTTTGCTGGCTATTTCTGACACACAGCAGGGATGAAATCACCAGATTTAGCACAGTTGCAACTTTTAATAATTACCAGTTTCCCTGTCTCCCAGGCTTCCAAATTAAATCATCCTCCCAGTACGTTATTCTTCACTGTCTGGGAGCTGTAAACACCAAAGGCAGAATTCAATTTTTACCTTGTTTTCTGTCTCCAGATCACAAAAGGTGCTACTGCAGAGGAGAGGCTGGAGTGGAACCTTCCAGAAGGGGCTGAATACCGCTGGCTGCCAAATTCTGAAAGAAACTTAGATGGTAAAGATTAGTTTCACTAACTGATTAATCAATCCATTAATAATGGCTGGAACTTTAAAGGGAAGCAGGCAGAAATACACCCTGTTCAATCCCCTGGTTTGCAGATGTTTTGCAAAGCCACCTGCATTAATGGGATTCTTTTTAAGTTTCACTTGGCACTATAAAGCCTTAGAGTTAAAAATCAGTCACCTGGCTTAAAACAGCTGTTTCTGGCCTGGCAAATTTGCATCTCTGTGGCTTTGTGTAGAAACTGTCTTGTCTTTGCATGTGCTTCACCTGACATGGGCAGCAAAAAACAGTGGGTTGGTTCTCCAGCTTGTGTGTGGGATTTACCCAAACAGTTTCCCTGCTCTCCACTGACCATTCCAGCTGGATTGGATGTGCTGAGATGTTCTGCTTGTCCCTGTTTGTGTGCTTGGCTTTCTCAAGAGCACTGTTTGGCTTTTCAGAGGACTGCTTCGAGGTGACCAGAGGGGCAATGTTCCACCTGGGCATCGGCCACGCCACGCAGAGCAATATTTTCAAGGTCAGCTCCACAGCAGGGACAGCAGGAGGCTGCTGAGGATGTTGGGAATGTGTTCCCAGGGTGGGATTGCTGCTGGAATAAATCCCTGTCACTGTGCAGAGCTGCTGCTCCTCACTGGAGGGCCCTCAGCTCCACATCAGGCTGCACAGCCAAAGATTCGATCTGAACTAAAAGTTTACACCTCTGAATTTCAGTTTGCCTTCAGGAATTGCACATTAGGGATCCACACTGAAGTTTGGGACCCTTCTGTGCAGGAATGCTGTGCATGGCCTGTTCCTGGGGCTAAAGAGACACTGCCTTGGGGGGAGCTGTCCTGAAAAACTCCCTGATTATATTCTAGGTGTTATCAGCCCTTCTGCACCTTGGCAATGTTCAATTCTCTAATCCAGTGGATGAATCTCAGCCTTGTGAACTGGAAGACAAAACCAAAGGTGAGGCAACAACCATGCCATGCTCCAGAGCCTTGTTCAGTGCAGATGCCCAAGGGAAAGGATTAGAGAGAGAATGGAGAGAATTCTTTCCTTTATTTAGTTAATTTAGATTTACTTATTAAATTTATCTAATTATTAACATTTATTAAATGTATTAAAAATTATTAAATCTACCGAATTTTTACTTGAGTAATTTTAACTATTATTACTTTTCATTATTAATTCCTTTTGACTACTAATAAGTCTAATTACTTTATTAATAATCTAATTTTTAAATTCAATAAATTTGTTTAAACTCTATTGAATTTATCGCATTTTAAATTATTAAACTGAATTCATTTAATTTCTTCATTTAATTCAGAAAAAATTCCTTATTAAAGGAAAGAATTTGAACAATAACTCTCCTGCTGATAGGAGACAATCAAGGCCATGAGCAACCCAAAATTTAGGTGTGTTTTTGTGAAGAAACAAAAACCTAATGCTCCCCTGCCCTAAAAGATAATTTCCTTCCCTGACAGGTCAGGGCAACTGCAGCATTACCCAGTGATTTCAGGATTGTTGGCAGAACTGTGGCTCTTGACTGTAATCTTACTCTGCCATCACAGGGCTGGCAGAAATCTGAGCCACAGGGAGAGCAGGGCTTTTCACATCAAAGCTTGGAAGTTTTCATGATAAAGACCAAAAGCCAGTGACAACAAACCTGTTAAATTCCAGCATAAGTAGAGGTTGTTCTGCATGTCTTTAGGAGCCTTGAAGGATCTGGATTTCCTTCAGAGCTAAAACTGCCCTGAATAGTGAAGTTTCCTGCTACAATTTCATATGCTCTGAACTCAAAGTACTTAATATTCAAATAATTTTGAATACAGCTCAGCTGAGAAATATTTTAAATGCTTTGTCAGCAAATACTCATTCTTCTACACTTCCTTTCTAACCCCAAATCCCTGGTTTTTTTTCCTGGTCATGACTGTTTGATTTGTCCATCTGGATTTTGAGGTCTCTGCTCAAAAGAGATGAACAAGTAACAAAGACACACCTAGAGAGAAAAACAACTTCAGTGTGGCAAACTTCAGCGTTTTCTGGTATTCCTTCATTTTAAAGAAAGGACCTGAAATTCTAGGGGCACTCTACATCCAAATTAAGAGTCTGGTTTTGCAAATCTTACTCCCAAGTTTGGGTAGAAAGATCCAAAATCCATATTTAAGTTGGAGAGCTGATGGAATTGGCATTTTTCTACACAATCTCTAGACCTTCCATTCCTTCAGAGGTGTGAACACACCAGGTAACTTTGCACTGTTTGTTCTCCTGAACAAGAGTTTGTGAAGACCACGGCAGATCTGCTCCAGATTCCTGTGGAGGAACTCCTGGAATCTTTAAGGATTCGAAGAATCACTGCTGGAAAACAGCAGCAAGTGTTCAAGAAACCCTGCTCCAGAGCTGAGTGTGAGACCAGGAGGGACTGCCTGGCCAAAGTCATCTATGCCAGGTAAGGATGTGCTGATCCAGGTGACTTCTGGGAGGGGCTGGGGGGGCCAGAGGGATTTACTTGCTGCTGTTTCATGGCAGCACAATCAGAAATTCCTCTTCTTTCCAAGTGACACTGATGGAAACAGCAGTAAAAGAAACAATTCTGATTTTTGCAAACAAGCAGCTTCCAGCTAATCCCATTGTTGCTGTCTGCAGGTTGTTTGAGTGGCTGGTTTTGGTCATAAATGAAAACATCTACACAGATCCCTCAGTGTGGACCAGCTTCATAGGTATGGACATCCCACCCTGGTTTAACTCAGGGGCCAGCAACCCTCCAAGCTGCTCCTAAACTACAGCTCCCTGTCCTCCCACATTCCTTCCAGGTTTACTGGATGTTTATGGGTTTGAAGCCTTCCCTGAAAACAACTTGGAGCAGCTCTGTATTAATTATGCCAACGAGAAACTACAGCAGCATTTTGTAGCTCACTACCTGAAGGCACAGCAGGTAATACCCCAAACTGAAGATCAAATCTTCAATATCTGATTTAAAACAGCATCTCTTTGTCACTTTAATTGCATTGCTGTGCCCATGGTCACATGGAACCTCCAGTCAGTAATGCCACAGAAAGCAGTGGGAGGGAACAGTGGCTTTGTAAGGAGGGGAGTGTGGGGCAGTTGGAGTGACACAGCTTTGTCTCTTGGGGACTGGAAATTGTTTCCAGCTCCATTGGATCTCTGTCTGCCAGACTGTTTGGTTTTCCCCAAAGAGCTGAACACCTGAGACTTAAGTTCCTGGGGTAAGTGCAGCCTGAACTGAGATTCTCTTGGAAGTTTCTGCTTACAGCCATGAAGCATCAAGTCCCTAAAGAGTGGAGCTTCTAGGCTGAGCTTGGTGTGAAGGCAGAGCCCACCAGAACCCTGCCACCCACACCTGAGCACATGGGACCTGTGCAGGCCTCGTGCCACAGGGGCACAGCTCCCTGAACCCAGCCATGCTGTGCCTTTAAAACAACCCCCAGTGTGCACCAGCTTTTATCTTTGAGTCAGGAGGGACACAAATGCTGGTGTTTCACAGCAGGGAAGGGTTTTTTGCACCATGCACTCCCTCACTGGTCTCACACTGCTAATTCCAGCTCTCTGAGTGCCCTGCAATATGCAGACTCCCTGCCAGGCTGCTTCTCTACCCCTCCCCACTGCAGATCCATTACCAAAATGCTCTTTGCCATTAACTGGAATCAGGGGAATTATTTTCTTTATGGCACCAGCGTGCTGGCACCTCCTGCCTCACAGCAGGGTTTTGTCAATTTATTCAGGAGATAAGTATTTCTTTGACTGCAAACTCTGCTTTTGCTATTGCCAGGCTGCTTTCCCTGCCTGCCCTGGTCAGCATGCCAGGGGTTAATGGTCAGGGAAGATGGAAAAGCAAGTTCAAGAACACAATTGCTTTGCTTGAAACGGCTCCATGACCTCTGTTTATAGCACCCCTCCCACTCCCTGCCTGCCCTCTTACCTCTGGATCTGGCTGTCCCCCAAACCACTTAAATGCCATTAGTGGCTGTGCTGAGCAAGCTTTTGGCAGGAGGCTTTTCAAATAACTGCCCAGAGCTTGTGCTTGTTAAACACTGCTGACAGTTTGTCCTGTAATTCAGCATAAATATTGTACCAATTACTCCAACCAGTATCTCTCTGCACTTCCTTTCAGATCAGGCTTTGCTTTAAATGGAGCTCAGTTAGTAAAGCCTGGCACACAAAGGCTGGGTTAGGGCTGTGTCCCAGTCCAAGGAAGGAGTTCTGCTTGTTCCTTGTCCTTCAGGGAAAATCTCAGCATAGCCAGGAGAGGCTTTGTGTGACTGTGGCCTTTGTTTGCTCTCTAAAGCAGCCTTGCAGCTCACTCTGATAAATCCATGGGGTTCCCAAATCCTCAGACAAATTGTTCCAGCAGGTTCTGATCCACACCCAAAAGCTACCTGGGGTGGAATATCCTGATGTGAGTTTTTTTTTCTCAAGCTTGGTGTTGACCTGGAGCTGAGCTGGGATTAACTCCTCAAACAGGACCTGGATCAGCTGCCCAAGGCACAGAGTTCTGAGCTCTGGTGCCCTCTGCTGCAGAATAATCCCTTCCCTTTTCCTTCAGGAAGAATATGCAGCTGAAGGCCTGCAGTGGTCATTCATAAACTACCAGGATAACCAGAACTGCCTTGATCTGATAGAGGGAAATCCTCTCAGCATTTTTTCCTTGCTGAATGAGGTAAGTGTGATCTAAACCCTTCATTTTTTGGCCCCAGTTTCCTGCCTTTATCCCACATCACCAAAGAAAACACAAACAGTGAATTAATAGAAACCTGTCAGCTATAAAATTTCTACAGGGCTTCAGTTTCAAAAAATCATGCCACTGCTTCCTCCTGTTCTGAGTTGTCTTTTCCCCTCTGATCCTGGATGTTCTGATTCAAATATGAAGCCTCAATTACTTCTTTCCCTCCCTTCCTTCCCAGTATTTCAGGCCTTGCATACTCTAAGCAGCTCTGAAGGTAAAATAGCTTATGATTTAAGTTTTAAACGTTGTAGCTTTTAGAGTCAGTTCTTTGGGACAAATCAGAGATGCTGCAATTGTGTGTCCTTTGCAGGAGTGTCGTCTGAACAGACCCTCCAACACTGACCTGTTCCAAACCAGGATTGAGAAAGCCTTGTCCAGTAATCAGTGTCTAAGTCGAGATAAGTTTAGTAAGAAGCCCAACTTTATCATTTCACATTATGCTGGCAAAGTCTGCTATCAGCTGGCAGCAATGGTGGAGAAAAATAAGGTAGGTGATTGCAGAAAGAGCTGTTTAAAAAAATCTTAAAAGTATCTTACAGACCTAAAGTGATTTAAACCAAAGCATCACTAACAAATACATTCAGTGCTTGGTACTGGACATACCTTGATTCAAATAAATCCTTCAGGCCACATAAAAGTGGGTGATGTTCTTGGTGTGGTTCTCTGAACCACCACTGGCACGAGCAGATGCTTTGTTACCCCTTTGAGCTGAGGTTGAAGTGAACCATCACCAAATCAGGGCTCCTTCCATTCCTGGGGGATGCAGAATTGTTAATGGCATCAGGGTATTTTTATAACTACAAATACAGCACTTAATTCCCAAAAAAAATCAGCTAAATTTATGAGAAACAAGAGCACAGGCTTAACTACTGAAAAGTGCTGAAAGTACTCAAATTTTGGCCATCAGGGAAGAACTGAAATGTGAAATACTCTGCAGAGAGGAGGGTCCCTTCTCAGCTCTGACATCCCCAGCAATTACAGCAAGTGCTATTATTATTTAGCAATAAAACACCATCTCTTAATTCAGATGAATATTTCTAATGTCTGCTGCAGTCTGTCCTTCAGGGATTAAACCAGATCTGAGAGTTGGAGCTCACTTAGCCTGTGTAACAAGAACAGTGTTGGGAGCAGTTGTACATTGGACTGGATTTGCTGCATGTTCAGCCAAACATTGTTTTCTGTTCCTAAATCCTAAATTCTTCATCTGTGAATGAATGCAGAGTTATTGATTTGAAACTGCAGCTGTGGTTATATCAAATTTGGCATCAGAAATGCTGTTCCATCTCTGTATGTGGAATTCTTAGTTATGTTCAGAGGTGCAGGTGCCTGCCAGGTCCAGATACTGACAGGTCATGTCTGTTTGCAGGATGCTGTTCCACCAGAGCTGGTCCACGTTTTGCAGAACTCAAAGGACCCTTTGCTTCAAAAATTATTTCCTGTGACAGAAAAGAACCAAAATAACACCAAAACCCAGAACAGAGCAGCTGTTGTTACAGTGGTGTCCAAGTTCAAGGTACATCCTATTCAGGTTTCTGCTGTAATTTTGGAAACTTCCTGGATTTACCATCAACAGTTTGATGAAGGCATCCACAGAGTGGATTTTTAGCTCAAGCTGTCCTGTAGAAGTGCTCTAACACTGAGTCTGCAAAGCCATCCTTGCCAAGAGCAGCTTCATGGGGTGGATGGGAGCTCCCTGAGGAGGAGGAGCCCTGGTGAACCCTGTGTTTGTTTCCTGCAGAGCTCCCTGGAACATCTGATGGAGATTTTGAGCAGAACCACACCCCATTACATCCGCTGCATCAAGCCTAATGCTGACTGCATGGCCATGACTTTCAGAAAAGAAGAGGTAACTTTTCCAAAGCCTTTCCCCAGGCCTTTGCACTGGGTTTCTTAGGATCTTCAGTCACTTGCAAAGCTCTTTTCACAGCACATTTTGAAACAGCTCTTTCTCCTTTGAGATAAACACCCTTTCAGAGTCACTGCTTGTCCACCACAGCTCCTAAGCACAGCAGATCTTCCAGCTGCACCTTGCTTGTTGCTGGGGTGATTTGGGGTGCTGCCCTCCCAGCCCTTCAGACAGATGGAGGTGATCTGAGCAGCCCTGGGCACACAAATACCTTCAAACCAAAACTCTGCTCGTTCCTGGAGTCCAGGAAGCTGAGCAGCTTTGGGAGCAGAGCAGCAGATGCTAAAGCTGTAACTAGAGAACCTCATCTGATGGGCAATCAGGCTTTAAACACCCCTGGAATCTGCTGAGCATGGAAATAACAACACTGAGCATGGAAATACCAACTCTGGCTTTTCACACCCTGCTGGGTTTGGGCACTGCTGGCTGTGGATGCCCAGGACAGGGCACACAAGGAGCAGCTTCCACAAAAGTCAGGTTTGTCTGAACCATCTCAACTTGTGCCTCAGGTTCTCAGCCAGCTCCAGGCCTGTGGAATAGTGGAAGCCATCACCATCAGTGCAGCAGGTTTCCCTGTCAGGTAAGTCCAGCTTCTTCAGCATAATCCATTTCTATAGCAATTAGTGGCATTTAGTTATTCAGAAGAGCTTATAAGCAGGAAACCCAAATACTTTGCACCATCAGCATATCCAAGCAGAATTCCTGCCCAGGCTTTGCTACAGTCACTGTTAGTGGGAAATCTGAATTTCTTCAGCAGTTCTGTACTTTCTGATCTGTTTGACCATGTCTGCATCCCATGCACTGGATCCACAAAGCCATTATGGAATTTTCCCCCTTCAAAGGATGAGTTATTTATCAATACAGCAAAAAGGATCAGTTATTTACCATACAGCAAAAAGGATCAGTCACTTACAGTAATGATTCTTGCCTGGAATTCCCTGCACATTTTGTTTCTCAGGATCCCTTTCCAAAGTTTCACTGAGCGCTATGAACTACTGAGAAGATCCTGGGGCTCCAGTAAAAAAAGAGTGTGGGGCAAAAGCAGCTCTCATCCTGCTGAGAAAAAAGGTAAGTTTGTTCAGCTAATCCCTCTGCCATCAAGTAAAATTGTCACTGCCCTCATTTGGTATCACATAGATAATTACTGTATTCACCACTATTCTCAAAATACTTCTTTAACCTATCACCAAACTGAGTTTCTAATTTGCTTAACACTTAAAATCTTTCCCCTCACTGCTGGTTTTCTGTGTTCCTCCTGGGTGGAACAATCACAGTTATAGTGGTCTGTGGGGTTCCCCTCACCCAATATAATTTGATTTAGAGTTGATTCTTTAGTAGACTTGAAAACCACTTACCTTTTGCCTTATCTTCCTTCTCCTTCCTTTCTTCCCCCCACCTTGTTTCCTTGCTGAATCACTGACCTTCCAGCTTACCTGGACTCTGCTGCTTCTTCCACCTTTTGCAAACTTCTCTTTCTCTAAGCAAGAGTGAGGATGGACTTTAACAAACACAATCCAGCCTACAGGTAATGCCTTTGCTATGAACCCCTGAAAGGAGGAGCTCATCAGGTGGTTATATTTAATACTGAAGGTTTCTGCAGCCCCTTTGTGTCCCCCAAATGAATCCCTTCTTCACCCAGTGGGTCTGTTCAATAAGCAGCTGCTGTAGGAAGCAGGACCAGATGAGTAAAATTGGTGGAAATCTGTTCACTGTGTGGAAATGGGGTGAAGTAAGGAAGTGCAGGCTGGAGAATTACTTACACACTGGATCTTTCCCCCTCAATTACAAACCCATTAACTGCAAAGCCTCTTTGTGATAGGTTTTTAGTCCTTTTTATCTTCAGGGGGTAATAAGCTGCAAACAAAGCAAAACAATTGCCCAAACACAGGGATAGCTTTTGGTTCCCTTATCAGCCCAGCCCCATGAACACCATCAGAGCCACCAGATGTCTTCCTGTATGCAAGAATTGCTTTTATGTGTTTTCAGGACCTTAAAATGCTCTCGTCTCCTTAGAAATATTTATAGCAGAAAAGCAAACAGTATCCAGGATGGAATGATGCAAAACCCATCCAGCCCTGTGCATGCAGGAACTCCTGCAACAATCTCTTGTTCCAGATCTGAATTAAGTCTGTCTCAATTTCCAAAGAGATTCATCTGGCTGACCTGTTTGTAATGTAAAAAATTGTGCACTGTGTCCCAGAAATGGCTTTAATAACCTGTAATTGCTGCCATAAATTCCTGCTCAGTACAGGACCCTGTAGCTGCTCCCAGTGCCCTGTGGCAGCTGTACAATTGTGTAGCATTTGTTTCCCCTTCCTGCACTTTTCAGTACATTAAGGCTGCGATTCCCTGCCTTTTGTTCTTTGATCCCACAGCTTTGAGTTTTGAGTGTTTAATGTGATTTTCTTAGGCCTGAGCTGCTCAGTCTGTTCTAAATTGCATTGCTGCTGCTTTCTCATGCTTCCATGTAGGATGCTTGGAGTGGGAACACCTGAGCCCTCCCTGTTTCAATCTAGATCTACTCCAAATGACAAATTTACCTGTGGAGAACAGAGGTGATAACAGATGAGAAGGCAGCACCCAACCACAGCCCAGTTCAAACAGCCCATACTGGTTTTTTGGTTGCTGGCACCTGGTGGAATCTGTGCTGTCACATGTCAGCCTTAAACACAGCAGGGTCAAGTGCTCTCAGCCATCTCCTCCTCCCCTCTTGCTGCAGCTGTTTCCCCTCTAAATGGCCAAGAAATCTCTGTGCAGAGACAATTCCCTGGCCCTGATTTCCAGATTTTGTGATGCCTTCTCAATGCTTCATTTCCAGGTGAGACTGCAGTGATGGATGATGACAAAGCACCACGTGCTGCTGTTCTGGAGATCCTTCAGGATGCTGTTGGGGGACAAACCCCTGCTCAGGAAACAGGGAATGGAGCAGAAATCCCCTCAGTCTACTGTGGCAAAACCAAAGTGTTCCTGGCCAGTTCTGTGGTGAGTGCTGCTCCTGCCTCAGGGCCATTCTGGCACAGATGGTGGAGGCAAAACTCCTGCCAAGCCAGTGTGATCAGAATTGGGCATTTTCCATCCAGTGATTAAACTCAATCAAGCACCCATGAGAATCCAGCTCTGCAAAGCTCTTTGTGTAATGGCCTCTGTGCTGCCAGTGGACAAGGAGCTCACTTGTGTCTAGAATGGTCAGAATTCCAGTAAGGATGGCAGCTTTCCTTAGCTCCAGGTGACAGATTTGGCTGCTCCAACAGGCCTACACAGCTTCCTTGGGAAAGAGAGAAGCAGACAAAGGCACTTGTGCCAAGCTTGCAGGATGCAGCCCTAGCAGCAGCCCCTCAGTGGAGCTGGGTATGAACTTGCTGTGCTGGGACTTTGGGAGGCTCCACTTTCCTCCCCAAGAACTTCCATTTGCATTTCCATGTTACCTAAAAAGCACTCATGAAGTGCTGTCACTTCCCAAACATAATCCAGCAGCCATGGGACACTGGAATGAGGCTGTGGTCCCCTGACAAACACCAAGAGGTGTAAAAGAGGAAGAGTTGTGAGCACAATTCCATCCCTAACTCCAGGCTCCTGTTCCCCACTGCAGCTGGAGCTCCTGGAAGGCAGGAGAGCTGAGGTGTTGAATGAGAAGGCATTTTGCATTCAGTGCTGTTGGAGAAGATTTAAGGAGAAGAAAACAGCAAAGGAGAAACGCTCTGCAATTCTCATCCAAGCAGGTGACTTGCTAAGGGTGGGGCTGAAATAACAGAACAAGGGACATTTCCAGTCACACTGGGGGATTACAGTGGCACAGGTGGGTAAGTGCCTTCTCTCCCAGTGTGTGCAGGAGCTGCTGAGATTCTTTCACTCAGGTTTGTCTCCATTCAATCCTCAGCTGTTCGTTCCTGGCTGGCCAAGAGTCGCTTCCAGAGGATCCGCAGGGCTGCTGGTGCCATCCAGCGTTGCTGGAGGAGATGGAAAGTGAGTATGGAGGACAGGACAGCACTCAAAAGGAGCCACTGAGGCTTTTTAGTGTCTGAGAGAGAGCAGTAACTCTGAGAACTGCAAACCCAGTGCTCCAGAAAACTTCTCCAGCTGAAGAGCAGAGGAGATGCCAGTCCTGTACAGCTTCTTCTGGTTTATCCTGCAGAAATAAGCTCATTCCTTACCTGCATGGAAGCTGGGGTGTGCTGTCCTTCCAGAATCCCTCTT
The DNA here is from genome assembly GCA_013400855.1 of Buphagus erythrorhynchus. Classification (NCBI taxonomy): domain Eukaryota; kingdom Metazoa; phylum Chordata; class Aves; order Passeriformes; family Sturnidae; genus Buphagus; species Buphagus erythrorhynchus. The sequence goes on from VZTT01020978.1 coordinate 16,929, forward strand.
TTTCAGCCTCTCAGTTTTGCAGTCCTAAGCTGTGTCCAGGACATTTGAGAATATTCTTGTTCTGTGTCTTTTTTAGGCAAAAGCAGCCGCGTTGGCAGCAGCAGAGCTGGACGAGGGGGAAGGAAAGGAGTTCCCAGCTCCTGGAGCTACCTTGGCCAGCCTTCCCTGTTCTTTGGACACAAGGTGGCCTCTGCAGGCAGTTGTGCAGTCCTGGCCCCTGGGGCTGGCACTGGCTGCTGCCCCTGTCAGAGCCACGGGGCCGCGGCGGGCGCTGGAGCTGCTGAGCTGCCTCAGGGCGCTGCAGGAGGGCTCCAGGGAGGACTTGGGCTGTGGCATCACCTCCATCAGAGCCCTCCCACAGGTACCCACCCCTCCCTCCTGTCTGCAGCACCTGGGGCTGCCACGAGCTTGGGAACACTCTGGGATAGCATTTCCCACTAGCTGGCACTGGCTTCCCTCAGAAACTGCAGTTACAAATCACCTTTGGATCTGGGGGGAAACATTTTTGTGTTTGCATCAAATTCTGTGTGCAAGAGCTCACAGCTACTGCAAACTGTGCCAGGTTCAGTGCTGACTCCAGCCTCCAGAGTCTGAGCTGATTTCAGTTCCTTTCCCAGCACTGGCATTTTCTGTAGTGACCATTTCTCTTAAATCCATTTGTAGTGGACTCCTCTGGAGGAGTTCCCTGTCCTCATCCAGTGGTTCATATACTAAATGTGAATAATAAAATCTGTGAATAATAAAATCAGCTGCACATCTGGCTGAAAACTCTCCTCCTCTTGTCCTTGCAGGGCTCTGTCAAGTTCCACTGCAGGAAGTCCCCCCTGCACTTTGCCAATGTCAGCCCCCACACTGAGGCGTTTTCCATCACGGGATTCAACCAGATCCTGCTGGACAGAAAGGAGCTCCTGCCCACATAGCTCTGCCCCCCTGGCCTTGGCCTCCAGGGAGGGCTCTCTGCAAGCTGCTGCTTTCCAATCACTCACCGTCCACTTCTGCTGCTACCTCAGAGCTTCCACAGTGCTGCCTTGTCCGTACAACGGGATGGAATATAATACACAGCATAATACACATTATAATGGACATTAAATTCAATTTAGGGTGTGGGGGGGCAGCTCCTCCTCCCCCCCCCGTTACAGGAAATATCAACACTATGGGAACAAATCAATCCAAACAGATCAGGTGCTTGAAGCAATGAATACTTGAACTGAACGCTGCTGGCACTGCCTGCACGTGCCAGAGGCTGCTCATGAGAGAGCAAATAATGCAAACATTCCTGATTCCTGCTGGGTTCTCAGAGGTGCAACCGTCCTGACTGACCACGAGTGTCCCCAAGGGAGTGAGGAGCAGCCAGCTGCAGCACTAAGGGCAGATGTCTCAGGGAAAAGCAAGGCTGGGCTCTTGCTTTTATCTACACAACCAAAATCTGTGAGCCCTCACAGCTGCCAGGTGCCTGCAGAGCTCCCCAGACAGCACCACCCTGCCCAGGGGCTCACCAGGGGTGCCCTGTACCCTCCCTTTGTTGCTCATGGATCTTGAAAATGTTCAGCTGCTCTGTGTATGTCATTTAAAATAAACTGCTCAATGCTCTCTCAAGGTGTCTGACCCTTCCCGACAACCTTTAGTGAACAAAAACATTTCAGAGTACTCGTGGATTAAAATAAATGTAAATATATTTAATATTGTCACTGTGAAGCAACATCTCCCGTGGCTGCCAGAATTTCTGTGCCAACAAAGAATTCCACAGAGTAGCAAGTTCAGCCCCCAGGATCTAAAAATATGTCCCAACACAACCCTGCCCCTTTGCCAGCTCTAAACTGAAATCAGAGCACTGACATCCATGGGCAAAGTGGCCAAGACACACAGTGAAGCAGCTCTGGCTGCTGGCAAACCTCAAAAAATACAAATCTCTAAGCCAAAAATAAAATCATTCCCACAGCAGCTCACTCGGGGAGAACGTTCTCCTTCTCAGGAGGCTCCACAATGCTCAGGCAGCAATCTGCAAACTCCACGAACAGGGGCTCCTGCATGAACCTCCTCATGAGGGAGCTTTTGTCCGGAGCCTGGTCCATGGTGAGCAGCAGCTGCCGCAGGTGGGGGTTCAGCAGCAAATCCCTCAGCTCCTCCGATTCTCCTGCAACCAGGCAAAGATCAGAGTTCCAGACGTGCCTGAGCCCACCCTTACCTTGCCAACAAACCTCCAAAGGGCCAGATCAAACTTGGAATGCTTTTAAACCTGGGATAAGCTGCAGCTCCACGCAGAATTTACTCCTTCTCGCTCCGCCCGCCCCAATTCCGCCAATTACCCAGGAGTTTGAGTTTCTCCAGCGGGACGCGGTCCTGCTCGTCCTCCTCGCTCAGGATGTCCTGCAGGGCCCCGGGGCCGTGTGCGGGGTCCGGGGGGGGGCCCTGCCCGGCCGCCTCCCGCTGCCGGGGCCGCTCCTGCCGGGGCTCGGGCGCGCAGCGCTCTGCGGGCAGACCCGCGTTAGACCCGCGTTA
>VZTT01020979.1:3709-15737 GCA_013400855.1 Buphagus erythrorhynchus
AGTGCACACGACCAGATTGGATGGGCTTTGGAGCAACTTGGGATAGTGGAAGTCCCTGCCCATGGCAGGGAAGTCAGAATAAGATGAGCTCTAAGTTCACTTCCACACCAAGCCATACTGTGAGTCCATGGTTTTAGTGGCTTAGTGTTACTGCTTGAAGGCTCATTATCTGCTGTAATTGCCTAAAGATTCCANTGTGGGTGTTCACTTGGGGCAAACCCTGATGTCTTTTCTCCTGGAGAGCAGGGAGGGTACTTGGAACATCTAGAGCAGTGAAGAGGGAAGAAATATCTCCACTAAAACTTGTTAGCTCAACACCACAAGCTGGGAGGGAAATGCTTTGACTGATAACTGGGGGCAAGTCTATAATGATTGTGGACAGTAGAACACCAGTCTGGCCACACCAGAGGCCAGAAAAAGGAAGATAGAAGTGATATTTTATAGCATTTTGAGATAAAGATTGTTTGTGTGGGCTTGGCGTTTTTTTTCCTAGCTAGAGCACTCTCTTGATTTTCTTTATTTAGACTGTTTGCACACACATATTTTCTGGTGTTGGAATTCTCTGCTGCTTAATGTAAACACTGGGCAACATCTCAGTTATTTTATCAGGAGTGTTGCACTAAACATGAATGTGTCAACACATGAATAAACCTATAAAAATTCAAAATAATTGGACAACTAGCTTCTACTGCAGCCTCCAGTTGACTAAACTAATAGCAAATGAGAATGCCATGATGGAAATATTGAGACATACAGTGCAGAAAACACATAAATGTTAAATGAATCAAGTAAACCCTGACATCAAATTACAACAGGGAAGCAAAACCTGACTCCAGGAGAAGGAAAATGGAACTGAAACTCCTGCTAAAATTGTGACAGGCTTTGGCCATAATCCAGCATCTAAATCCATATGTGTGTCCCCTTAGTTTAACCTCAGTGTCACAAAAAAACCCAAGCCCCAGCCTGCAAAATACAGAACAACTGGGGTAAATTAAAGAAGTGTCTGCTTCTGCCTCTCCCCCCCAGGGAAAGGTGCTGCTGGTACCAAAGCTCTGGAGTCACTGGAACTTGCACCAAAGAACAAAACCAGTGTGGAGTAGCTCACAGGCTGGGAAGAGCATCTCAAAAACTCTCTGAGCCTTGCAAAATCATCATTAAAAAGGCTCCTTCAACCTGTCAAGTTTAAAAAAAAAAACAAAATCCCCAAAAAAACCCCAAACCAACTAAACAGAAGATAGGAACAAACTTCCAACAGATGTAGCTGTCATTTAAGATTAAAGCAAAAAGCTGTGGCACAAAACCTTATGATGTGTGCAATCACCCTTGTTTCTAGCGAAGCAGAAGCAGCAATGTTTCCCAAAATATATCTGTTAAAAATAAAGGAACAAAGTACACCAACAGTAATTAAATCAAGGCACTGAGTAGAAGAGCTCCACAATCTGTCCACACATGCATCCTATAAGCACCTCAAAGCCCTGTCCTCAGGGACCAATAATCCCTCCAAGAAATTATTTACTTTCCTTGCCACAAAACGTGCTGAAACGTGAAACCATAAATTCTCCTGCTGAAAAGAGGAAGATATACCAGTTTTAAAGTGAGAGGAACAGGGGAGAGGAATGGTTAACTAAACCCACAGAGTGTGCCTTGCTGAGCCTGGGCAGGGGAGCGCTGCTGGAGCCTTGGCTTGGGAGCAAGTGCCTATGAAAGAAGCAGGGAAGATGGTTGTTTTAGGAAAAAAGACCCATTTCAAATAAGGCAGCCATGGTATCTAACACAAGTTAGTGGTGCTTCCAAAAAAAAGCCCCCTGCTAACCTGGAAATGAAGCAATCTTCCCATACTCATCTGTGCTGTGTCCAAACACTGCCCATGTCCCCTCGGCCAGAGGTGTGAATGGGACAGAAAACACCTCGTGTCTCCAGAGCCTTTTCCAGCTTCTGGGATCAGAGAGGATTTATGGAATAGGCAATTCCATGCCCAAAGTGGGAATAATTGCTTTCNAAGATGACTTTAAACCATCCTTCTGGGTTGTTTCACCTAATACCTTAAGACTTGCATACAAGGAAACGTCATTTTCAGATTACTGCTTCTGCCACACACATTAGAATTCCTTCCCTAGGGAATGAAATCCTAATTTTTAACAGCCAGTCCAATTATTTGCATTTTAAATATCATCTTGATTAATCACTGACAAGCTACTCGGTATGAGACACCAGTCAAGTGAATATATTTTAAAAGTACTATATAATCAAGCCATTTAACCAAGCATTTTATATGTCTCAGGACAAAACAAACCTCTGTCAATAAAATTACAAGGCATATCACAATCTACAACAGATGCTTTATTGAATTCTTTAAATATATTACTCCATTAGCATCAGCTCATGTCAGTGTGGCACATCAGGTGAAGGCTTCTTAACTGAGCACGAGATAAAGGATGGACTTGTTGCAGCAATAGATTTACTGTTATGGATTTAAGAGGTCTCTGCTGTATTCACATTACTTTATTACCATTTAGCACATTCTAATTAAAAATAAAAAGGCTTCTTCCCTTCTCCTCCTTCCCTTGTGCATTGAGAAGTGATTTAATTCTACAGAGAAAGAGCAAACGACAGATCAAAAGAAAATGTTAGACTATAAATTACCTGCTTCTCTGGACATATGGACTATTCATTAAGTATGAGGTTGAATGTTAGTTAAATTGCTTGGCTGTCAGATATGCTAATTCAACCCAGCCATTTTCTACATCGTGTACGACATTCCCATGCTGTGATTTAGGGAATTGTTCCTCATCTGGAAGCTCTGGTTCCCAGAGACTCTCCAGCCACATCTTTGCTGGTGTGACAAGGTCTGGCACTGCTCACAAGGCCAGGCAGGTGTCTGCTCCACCACTATCACCCAAAACCTGATATTCACTTAATTAGCACTGGATCACATCCTGAGAAGGTAAGCAATCTCAGTGGATGAATAGTCCCAAAAAAATTGCTAGGAATAGAAACAACAGCAGATTTGTCTTTCTCTTGGAAAAGCTCAAGTTTGCCTTTATGGAAATGAAATGCTGGGCTCCCCAGATTTCAAAGTGTCCACATCTTTAAAGACAGCCCATGAATGGCAGGGCAAGGCAGGCAAATTGCACTCAAAACAGAAATGAAGTTGCAAAAAAACCCTACTTTGGTGACAGCCTAAAAGTTAATGGTAGAGTGGGTAGCTTGTGCCTTTTGGTACACTTGGAGGGGGTTATGCAAAGTACCTACATTAGTACTACATTTTATTATTTAATTAAAACCTCCCATAGACATTTTTGTATTTATGCAAATTTTTGAGAGTGGAAAATTGTTGTTATTATGAATGAAAGTCCTGAATCCTCATTGTTGGATTTTTATTTTAAATTTTGATGGCTCTAATAATTAATAAAATTAATAATGAGACAATTTGCACTGGATAGATCCTGGCAAATCCCTGCCAGAACCAGCTTAGCCCTTAGCAATTTAGCATTCTCCAGCAACTCTTTTCTCTTCCCAGGCTTCTTTTCATCAGAGACTTGCCAAAGTGTTTTGAACTGCTTGGTTATTTCTGACTTAGATAAACACCCTGTAGGAAATTAGATTAATACTAGTTCACAATGGGAAACCCTTATGATCCTGTTTCATTATTACCATTCCTATCATCATTCACATCATGAATAAAGATGTGGGGCATTGCTCCTGGAAATACATTATGCTGCTAAAAGGCTGCATTTTTTTAAAGTTGCCTTTGCCTTGCTGGAAGGGAAGAGGTGGTGTCAGGCAGGTTCTTTGGAAAAGCTTCACATTTGCCAAAGTGAGCTGATACAGTGAACCTCCAAAAAGCAAGGCTAAGAAACAGCAGATACTGCCTTAGACTAGGGATTTGTTTTCTTTAGGATCATTTATAGCTTACCTAGTCTCAGGTTAAATTTTTTCCCCGCTGTTGGAACAGATGAAGAAAGCTGAAGTTTAATCACAGGCTGGCATTGCACTTCAATATGGTTTTTGCTGGATGAGTTTCCTACTCAAAGAGCATGTGGTTAAAATTTATTTGGGACATTTTCCTCCAGAGTAAGTTTACCAAAAGGAAATTTAGTTCTGTGAGAAGAGAGAAATCTTCTGTGTATATCAAACTACTTCAGTCATTTGGGCTATAATGAAGAATGTTATCCAGCTTTAACTGGATATTCATGTCAGGGAGAAGATTTCAACTACTTAGCAGGAATTTGGTTATAGAAATCAGGGCTCTCACTGTCATTTCTCTAGGAAAGTACTTCTGATTAATCCTGTTGTGGCAGGAGTCACCAAGCAATTTTGTTGCAACAGCCTTGAAGTAATTTTATTCAGAGAGAAGGCAAATCAGAATTTTTGTCTGGAAAAGGACAGTGTTGTTCTCTGTTCTAAAGAGTGGCCCTTTGAGAGAAGCTGTCAGATAGTGGAGAACTTGTTTTTGCACTTTATTCTCCATATTTCCAGAGAGTTTCCAGGACAGAGCATCTTTCTGGGAACTGAACTGTAGTTCATGAGCTAAAGTTTTCAGAAGACTGGGTTATGGTTTGCCTGAATATGCCCTTCTGCCCTGATGAGATTGGTGAGGATATGTACAAAGTAAGTTAAACTCAGACTGTAGCCAGACTCTGCTGCACTGATTTCTCCTCCCTGAGCTATTCTCTAAGGGCAATGCTAAGCACTCAAATGTACATAACTTATTAGAATGACACTGAAAGTCTGGCCAATTGGAGAGAGCATAAATCTGAATTAAAATGTCCACTTTTGAAGATTTTTGGTTACTGACACTGATTGCAATAGCTTTGCAATCATACCCAGAAAATGCAATTGTGCATGAGTTTGTAAGGTTTTATTTGTAAATAATTAATATTTTGTCTCATTGGCAGTGGGTACAGAAAGTCTGCAGTGGTTGGAAAGATGAGGGGAGGGGTAGTTCCCACTTCAGTACTCAGAGCTATTAAACTTAAAATTCAAGCTTCATTTCCATAAACGTGAAATATGAGGGTGAGAAATGATTTAAATTTATGAATGGGGAATAAAATTCTCCTGCTCTAAAACTCTCTTACCATGTGCTAATGGTAGAATGGTAGATTATGATGGAATGGTTTGTGAATTTACTTTGTGACTAAACTACAGATTGAACCAGTTCTGGGCTTTCAGAACATCAGAGTTAGATGACACACAGTACTATGTAATTGTCAATTATCACAATATATCCATAAAGAAAAAGTCATTAAACAGCAGTGGAACTGCAGATGATTTGAAAGGTATCTAAACGTTTCTAAATTTAGCTCAATTAAAATAATAGACCAGTGTGAAAAATAGTGCTTAAGAAGTCTGAGGGGAGAAAAATTATTCTAGTGATCTAGTAGTCTGTGCTATTTATAAACAAAGCTCTAAAGATTCAGAAACAAGATACTGTAATTGAAGTCCATTAAAATCAATAGAGGGATAAAAAGCAGATGGAAATAGCACAGGAAGGAAACCATGCCACAGGAGTTTCAGGGTACTGACTGTACCAAGGGAGTTTCAAAATATCAGGTGCTCACCTGCAATTTCGACTGAATTAAGGAAATCTATTGATGATCAAGAACTGAGGAATGCTTGGAAATCTGTCTGCTGGTAAATTTTGGCATGAAGCTCTAAGGATGTTGTTCTGCTGACCTCGCTCAGCCTGTGATTCCACCCCTGTCCCTCAGTTTTTCCTTTTCACGAGGTGTGGACTATAAATAAGTCAAAATGCTGAATCACACCCTTTCTGCAGTGCAACATTCTCTGATCTGCTGCATTTGCTTCATCTGAAAGGGCAAAGAAAAGTATTTATGTCTGTCCTTAGGCTTGCCACGAATTACCCTGTCAGCACCCAGTATCTCTAAAAATATATCTGTCATTTAGAGAATTCTTGTCCCCACCCTGTCCTCTTCTCCCTCATGGCCATGAGGATCCTGAGGAGCCTCACCAGGTACAGGGACTGTATACCAGCAGTAACAACTTTCATGTTCTGAGCTCACGAGCCCGGCTTCAGCAGCAATAGATTTTACTTCTATTTGTGTTTTCCATCTGCTTTTTCATCTTCATCTGTCATTTTCATGATTTTCTTCCTGTCTATGAAGAATGTCACTTTTCCCATTCAGAGTAATACAATTTTAAAGAATGTGATTGTCATTTTTCCTGTTCAGGGAAATACAGTTTTAAAAAAATTCATTCTAAGTGTTGATGCTTTAGAAAAACATACACTAGCATGAGATTTATAAGATATAATTAAATGAGATTTTGTTGGTTTACCTTAGAGGAAATTTCCCCTTATTTTCCTGACTCTTCTCTCTATTAAAATAACAGAAAAGGAAGGAAAAATCTACAGCATCCCCGTGTAGTCACCATCTGAATTTACTGTGCTTGAGTATCCAGCAGACCCATTAGTGAGTATCATTACATACAGACAGTGCTTATTTCAGGAAGAGCATCATATTTGATTATAAACTGTGGAACACATATAATTTTAATAATGCTATATTTGCCAGATTAATTGGGTCTTCCTCTTCCATTGTAAGTGGTCTCATTTGTTACAGTATAGCACAAAATTAAGTTAAGGAACAAATAAAAGCGACAATGGGTCAATTTAATAGTCAGGAGGCTGCACAGCCTGCAACACTTTTCCTGCTTCTACTCAAGACAGGCTGCTGTGATAATTTTAACTCTGCCTGGTTAATGATGATGTGAAATGCTGGCCAAATATTGTACACCTTGTTCATGCCAGCAATCCCACTGAACCCCGGTGTTTATAGCAGTTTCTGTACTCCATCACCTGGATGCCATGAAATGAAGTAGGATAGTCCATTAATTTCTTTTACTGCAGGACTGGCAAACTGAAGACTGCACCAATTGATGTGCTGAACAGGGGGCTGGGAGGTTGGAAATGTACCTGATGCTGAATCTTTGCACACAGCTCAAGTAAAAATAATCATTAATCAATAAACAGCAAAATGTATTTTTCAGAGGAAATTTTTTCCAATGAGAAATCAGCTGCTAAAATGGCTGCCATAGGAAAGTTTTCCCATTTCAAGAGAGATAACTGTGTAAACTGTATGATAAACAAAAGAAACAAGATTATTTTGCAACCACCCTTAAAAGAAATTTTAGGCCCATCAAGCAAAGAGATGATGTGTTACTGTGCCTATGAGTGCATCCTTGCCTCAGAATTTCCTTTGCCTTCATTTGGTGAGCTAATTAATTCCCATTTATGTTTAAGTAAATGATTCTTCGCAGCATTCACTGACTTAGTCCTTATTGAATAAACATAAACAAAATTTATGGATAACTCTAAACCCAAGTCCTTGAACTGCTGAGAGGACTGTCTTGAGAATTCAGCCTTCAATTCCCAACTTCTTAAAAAGTCCACAGTAAGTAATGATGCTCAGTATATCAGCCTGATACTGCCTCAGCACATTAGCATTGCTTGGATGGTGTCCATAACTCCTGAAATGCTGAAGCCCACAGTAAAAACAAGTGCCATCATGAGGCTTTTCTCCCTCAATAAAAATGTTTCTTTGCATGGAGACCTATAAGCCTATATCAAAACAACTTGTCTTACTAAATAGCCATTTGGTCAATGAATTTTGGGGAGCAGAAAGGAGTTGAAAGGCACAAGTTTCAGTGGGCTAAGCTGCTTGTCTGGCTTTATTTCCTCTGCCATCTTAAAGATCATAAGCTCAAAGGTGGGTGACACTGGATAAATTGATGTGGGATCTTGTACCTTTGTATTATTTCCTCAGCCTGGAGAAGGGAAGCCTCTGGGGAGACCACACTGAGGCCTTTCAGTACTTAGAGAGGTCTTACTAAAAAATAAAAAGACTTTTTACATGGGCAGATGGGACAAGACAAGAGGGAACAATTTTAATCCAAAAGAAGAGAGATTAAGATTAGGTATTAGGAAGAAATTCGTGGCTGTGAGGGTGGTGAGGCACAGGGTGCCCAGAGAAGCTGTGGATGCTCCATCCCTGGAAGTGTCCAAGGCCAGGCTGGGCAGGGCTTGGAGCAGCCTGGTCTGGTGCAAGGTGTCCCTGCCTGGAGCACAGGTTGGAACTGGATGAGCTTTAAGGTTCCATCCCAACCCAAAACATTCTCCAATCTCTGCCTATGGAACACAGCAATCTGGCATTTCAGAATTATCAACAGGACTGAAGTTTACTAATGTCCCTGTAAGTGCTCCCTTTTAGATCTTCAGGCAAAGGCATAAAAATTAATATTTATAAAATAAAAATAATGATTTTTAAAATTTTGCATTGGTGGTATCTACTAATCCCATAGTGCCATTGCCTTTGGTTAGACTTGGGCAAGAAAAATGAGTGTGGACCTGGCCCATGGGCACTGTGCCAGTGTAAGAAATCTGCTTGAGAAACAAAAGCAGGCAGGAATTTAAAAGAAAAAAGCAGACAAACAAAACTACATTTTCACTTAGAAAAGCAATTTTAAAGAGGAAATTTTAAAGAGGAAATGGGAAGCAGGCACTGTAGGAGCATTTGTTCTTAGCAGATAGGCAGCATTTTAGAGAATATCCAGACTACAAGGGCAGTAAAATTAAAATAAAAATGGAACAACTCAATGAAAAGAACAAAAGATTATAGGAGCACTGGAGTGCATGTTTTACATAATGAAGAATTCAAAGGAAAAGGAGAAAAATAATGAATTTTAAATACTGTTTTCAGCAATACCTATCTGTAAGTCTCTAATCAAAACCAGAAGCCTTCGTACAGAGCATAGCAATTATACTTATCAAATACAGTGTGCAAGTTTATTTCTTTGGACTTTTTTTGTTTCTTCTTTCTTTCTTTTATTCTTTCTTTATTACTCAGTTATTTGTTTTTCTCTCTTCCTTGCTTTCTTCTATCTCACATGTGCACTCTATCCCTTTTTCATAATTTTTCAATGCTTCTTCTTACTTTCATCAAGTTATTTCTAGAAAACCTGAAGATGACATAGTGAAAACATGTGTGATAGCCACTCTTGTTGATTTCTGTAATACAAAAGTCCTAAAAGTGTGTTTGAGCTTTGACTGTGAATAATTATATTTAGGTCTCAAGAATGTAACATGACCCCAATGGAACAATATTGCTTGTTAGCTGCTGAGCTGTATTTTGTAAACACGAGGATGTCTCCCAGGGGGATTAGATACCAAAGTCCTTTGGCATCAGAGTTCTGACAACAAGATAAAATAGGAAATTAGGCAGGTGAAAATCAGTTATCTGTAGCTGGGTTCCATTTGCTGAGACTGCAGACTCCAAAGCAGAGTTTACATCGGTGTCACCCTCAACACCAATGGCATTAGACAGGAAATGTCTGACATTATAAACTAGCCCATACTCAGCCTCTTACAAGCAATGATCACACCAATCATTTTAACATCAGAGTGTATAACCCTACAGCAAAAGTCTGAGTAGCTTTAAATAATTTTTCTTTAGACTGGTTTAGCTTGTTGCTCTCTCACTGTCGTTATATATCTCTCTCCTTTTTTTTTAAGGCTTACATAATTTAGCATCAGAAACAATTGGGAATAAAATGGTGTATATTAGAAAAAAATACTATAAAGCAAATAAGGCAAGTAAAGCAGAAATCATTGGTTTTCTTTATCCTCGGATCTTACCAAAAGATTTCTTCATGAAAAGAAAAAGAACTTCAGAATCTCTATCTCTGACAATTTGGTTAAGCAAAACACAAGAAAGCTGTGGATAGAAGCAGAAAAGCTGCTTTTGAATAATTTACAGTGTAAAGAAACACATGCACATCTCGCCTTTCTCGCTTTCCCAGCTGATACCAAGCTTTGTGAAATAACACATCTTGCCAGACATATCTGAATGTCATCCCACCCACAGCATTTTCTATAGAAGACAACCTAGAATGCTGCAACATTCATACATTAAGTAGTTTTTGTTTTCTGCCGTTATCAGGGCAGAGGGATGTTTTGGTGTACACAGACTAGTTCCTCACAACATCGCTGATCCCATTAACATAACAAATATCAATAAGGCAACATGACGCCTCCAAAATTATTGATGCCCATTGACAAAATTTCTATTTCAAGAAAAACCTTAAAGACAATTTAAGAGGCTGATACTCAGAGCTTTTAAAAGCCACTGCTGAGGACTGATCATCCTCCATCGTGTCTGCAGCTTCTAAGTCTTCCAAGCTGCTCATTTTCAGGGAGATTTACATTAGAGAGAAAATTAAAGGGTTTAGATTAAGCATGAAGATTGTTAGATTACAAATAATAAACCAAACCTTAGTGCCCAAACAAACCAAATTATTGAGATTTTCAGGCTCACCTACAATACTGTTTCTTGTATCACTAGTTCTAACAGTTCTGATAATTCAAGTTTTAACTGGAAAGAAAAAAAATCCATTCCTTCAAAACAAACTTATTGTAGAATTAGCATAAAACAGAGCTTAAATATTTGTTTTTTTCAGAAGGATGCTTGATATGGTATATTTTAACTAGAAAAGCATAACTCTGTATTTCCTCCACTAGGGAAAGACTTAGGAAAAAAAAAATTATATTGCTTTAGTGTTTCCTTGGGAGACCTCCTCTTTTCCACTTCTTTTATGATTTCTGAAGTCCCCAAAAGAGAATCACTTATGACATAAAAGAGGAAAAAAATAGAAGCCATTTTATTTCAGCTTCTGTGGACTACACTGAAAGTAGGAGTTGCCTCTTTTTCCCCCAGGAATCATTTTCACTCAGTTATCAATACTGACAATTTTTACCTGTTTAAAGGCATGATTGGTTTTGACAGGTCCTAGTGAAGGATGCACCCAGTTGTGTGCAGCTCTCAGGCTCTGTGCTCTGATTCCTGTCCCAGACACATTAAATCTCTGTTTTCTGTTGGTTCTGGGATATTTTTTTCTCTTGTCTTTTATTTACATATAAATAAATAAATAAATAAATAAACAACAGGATGGGACTGCTGGAGCAGCTGTCTCGAAGCTTTATTCCCTCACAACCATCAGTCTCATTTTACAGAGCCAAGCAAGGGAGATGGAACAGCTTCAGCTGCTTACAGCAATAGACAAAGTTCTCTTTGTTACAAAGTCTTTTAACAACTTTTTAGCCAATAGTATAATATTAAGAGCTGACAAATATTTGCTCAGGCCAATTAATAAAGCTGCATGTACATCTTGCTTTGAACAATGCTTGCTTGCAATAGCTTAAAACAATGGATAAAGCTTTATTATTAACTTTATATATTTCTACTGTCTTGCTGAACATATTTTCCTGCTCACAGCTCACAGCCCCATTGTTTCTTGTCCTTGCATCTTCAGCATTCTTGCATTTCTCCATCCTGAGATTTGCTTTCACACAGCTTTCTGGGAGTTCTGTGCTTTTTTTATTTCCCACATTTTCCAGCAGGTCAGGTCAGGTGCCACGTGTTCCCCTGAGCAGATCAATTTTCCCGAGGCCAGTCAATGAACAAATGAAGATGCTGCTGTCCCAAAAATCATTGCTGGGCACTGGTGGCTCACACTAACAAGAAGAAAGAAGCCATGAGTGATTCTTACAGTTAACATTCACATACACACACAGGGGCCTGAGCAAGAGAAAATGCCATGGAGAGCAGAGCTGCAAAGGCTCATCAGAAAGACAAATGCTCCTGATGGAAAGAGATCTTTCAGCATCAGGTCCTTGCTTCAAACCCATTCAAAAGCCCTGAGATTAAGCAAGGTTAAAGGATTGAAGTTACTGAGAACCCAAGGCTCCAAGAGTTTCCTTGTCCTCTCTGTGTACTTAAAAGGAAAATACAAATACTCAGCAATACCGGCTAGAAATTTCAGTGAAACATGAATGTCCTTTGAAAACTACAGGAAACAGAGCTAATACATTTTATGTATTCTCCTGCTTTTAATGGTAAATGTGGCCACATTGTCCCAGAAACTAAAGGAGTTAAAAATTGAGTGGGAAAATGATAATAATAACATATTATTATAATGATATAATAACATAATAACATAACTCATAATAACAACA
>VZTT01020980.1:0-25308 GCA_013400855.1 Buphagus erythrorhynchus
GGCTGGGCTGGGCTGGCCTGGCCAGAGGCCAACAACAAACAGAAGCCAGCGGGGTCTCCACTGAGCAGACCTTGGACACTGAAGCTTTTTGCCGGCTCTTCGCTGGGGACATAACAATAGCCACTGTCTTCCCAGGTCTTGAGTATATTTAGAATAATTGAAGAAGCCAAAGGGATTAAAAGTGCCAGCAATGGGAGGGTTTCTTTACATGGTTGTGGGAGAAAGAAAGTGCTAAGGGAGAGAGCAGGAGAGAAAAAGGTATAGGGGGACTGAACCAGATCAAAGCAGAGACATATCAACTGAGCAAAGGTCAAGCATGATAAAGAAGACAGAAAAGACTGTAAAGGCCTCAAAGAAAGGAGATAATGAGAAATAAGAGGTAAATACAAAGAACCCTAATCAAAGCAATCTCTGGCTGCTTCCCTGTGTTTTACAGTGCAGTGAGTCCAGGGCCATCTGTGTAGTTTTAGAAGAGGGGCAGCAGAGGAAAATGCATTCCTCCTTCATCACACAGAATTGTTCTAGAGAAGGAGGGCCACAGATACTACAGGCCTGTCAGTCTCACTTCAGTGCCCAGTAAAACCATGGAAACCATTGGAAACACAGTATTGAAAAACACCTGGAGAAAACAACACAGTCATTGGTCACAGCTGGCATAGCTTCATGAGGGGACAATCCTTGTTGAACCAGATTTCCTAGTTCATCTAGGAAAGCAGTAGATGTAATCTTTTTGGATTCCAGCAAAGCTTTTGCTGCTGTATCTCACAGTATCCCAGACAACATGTCCAGCATTCAACTAAATAACCATGTTATGCCATGCATTGAGCAACTGGCTCCCAGGTCAGGCATAAAGAGATATAATGAATGGGGTGACATCCGGCTGGCAACCTGTCACTAGTGGGATTCTGCAGGGCTCCATCCTCAGGCCGGTGCTCTTCCACATCTTCATTAATGACTTGGATGCAGGACTGGAAGGAGTATTAAGTAAGTTTGCTGATGACACTGAATTGGGAGGAGCTATTGACTTCCTCAGGGGCAGAAAGGCCCTGCAGGGAATCCTCGACAAGTTAAAGGACTAGGCAATCACCAACCATACAAAGCTTAACAAAGGCAAGAGATGGATTCTACATCTGGGACAGGGCTACCGTGGTTGTATGCAGAGACTGGGAAATGAGAGGCTGGAGAGCAGCACTGCAGAAAGGGACCTGGGAGTCCTGATCAACTGCAAGCTGAACATGAGTCAGCAGTGCCCTGGCAGCCAGGAGGGCCACCTGTGTCTTGGGGTGCATCAGGCACAGCACTGACTGTCAGGCAAGGGAGAGAATTGTCCCACTCCACATCATCATGGCCTCACCTTGAGTGCTGTGTGCAGTTTCGGGAGCCACAATATAAAAGACATTAAGATATTAGAGAGTGTCCAAAGGAGGGCCGCAAGGATGATGAAGGGTCTGAAGGAGAAGATGTATGAGGAGCAGCTGAGGTTACTTGGTTCGTACATCCCTCAGGGGACTAGACTGAGGGGAGACTTCATTGTGATCTTCAGCATCCTCACGAGGGAAAGTAGAAGGGCAAGTACTGATTTCTTCACTCTTGTGACCAGTGACAGGACTCAAGGAAATGGCATGAAGCTGAGTCAGGGGAGGTTTAGGTTGAATATCAGGACAAGGTTCTCCACCCAGAGGGTGGTTGGACACTGGAATAGGCTCCCCAGGGAAGTGGTCACAGCACCAAGCCTGACAGAGTTCAAGAACTGTTTGGACAATGCTCTGAGGCACATGTGTGATTCTTGGGATGTTCTGCACAGAGACAGGAGTTGGACTTGATGATCCTGGTGGGTCCCTTCCAACTTCACATAGTCTATGATTCTAGTCTACGATTCTATGAGGCCAAAAAGGAAAAATAAAATGAGAGAAAAGCTGTATTAACAGAACAAACAGATGTGATAAAGGCTGGTATTTTGAATGTTGCTTGAAATTGTTTGCAAGTCTTTCACAATAGAAAAATTGTGGGAGTGAAAAAGGGAAAGATCTAAATAAATGTGGGGGGACATGACACAAAGGCAAATATTTTAAATTTAAGACATTATATTACTTATATAAGAGTCATTCCCAAATCTTGCATTATTTTCAAGTCAGAATGGGACAGAGCAGCTGTAGACCTGGAGGAGCAGGACCACTTGTGAGTCAGCTGTAACACATATCAGGAGAAAATGCATAATTTTTTCCATCCCAGTATGAATCTCAGTGGAAGAATAAGAGAGAAGTAAATGTCTTACACCTTAATGTCTATCAAAAAAAGATAAATCAAGGGCTTTAATGGATGATGAGGACTTGCAATATGTGGGCCAGATTTTAGGTACAAGGGCCTCATAAATATGATGGGCATCAGGACTCAGAAACTTTGACTTTCTCAGCCAGCAATACGAGTGAACTTTTTTAGGGCTCCTGGATGGGATTTTCAACATCCTAAATGCAAAAAACATAAGGAAATGGCTTTTGACAGCTGTTACTTCAGAAAGAAAAAACATGATCCATGAGTGAGGCTTTCTGCAGCCCTGCATGTGTGAGCTTCCCTCTGTCAGTAAGGGATCAGGTCCATTGCAGCAGCTTCCCCTCAGCCTTACAGACTGGGCACAGACTCCCACTTCCATGAAAAAATAGTGAGTCTGGTCTATCAGTTGCCTATCAAGGGACCTTGGGGACCAGTGGCATATGACACTGGCTTCATAATCTCTATCACAGCAGAAGAAATTTCACTGCATTAGTAGAATTTATAAAATGATCAGGCTACTTTGGTCAAGAGTCTTTCCAATGCTAGGAGGGACAACATTTGGATTTGTGAAGTTGGACAGCCTCTTGGCTGCAGGCAATTTCTTCCAGAGAGTGGAGTGAGAGAGCACAGATAACTGCTGTGAAACTTCTGATAAAAGAATGTTGTTCCAGTGAAATTAATTCAGACTTCTAAATTTCTCTTTTAGGGAAACAAATCTAAATTTACAATGGAAGGGTGGAGAATCTTTGTTAATGGAGCTTTTTATGAACAGATGAGACATATGTCTGTCAGCAGCTACCTAACAGGCCTGATTTTGCTTTGAGCTGGTCTCACTAGATGACCACTCAAGGTCCTTTCCTAAACTAAAAGATCATATTGCATACTACATTTTCACTTAATACCAGGAATTGCATTTCTTTTCCCCCCCAACATTTCAAATAGAGTACAAGAACTTTATGATTACAGATTGATTTTTTATGATCTGCAGTGGTAGGACTGCAATTGTCTCTGAGAATAGCTAGTGTTGTCCTTGCATCAGCCACAAACACCTTATCTCCACTCAATTCACGCTTAGCCATTTTAATGAAATGAATGTATTATGGGCTCTCAAATGAGTCCAAGAGTGCAAATAACTCCTAAGTGATTTTGTCATTATTTCTCTGCTATTCTGCTACAGTCAGGGCAATTTTTTTCTGTCCTCTTTCAATAAAAATCAGCATCTCCATTTCAATATCTGGAAAACAAGGTGCTGGAGGATTACATGACCTTTGTCTTTCTGGGTATCGCCTAAGACACTGATCCTACAAAATCTTCCATCATGCTCTTTGAGAACCAACATAGTCTGCAATAGGAGGTCTGTTGCAGTGTTCTGGAATGCCCTACCTGCTTTTGGCTTCCCTGAGAGTGATGGCAAAATCTCTCCTTGTCCCACTGCTGCTGCAGTGACCAATGCAGTGCGGTGGCGTTGCCTCTTCTCAGAAGGAAGAACCTGTTGCTGACACACATTTTATTTTGAAGCAGAAAACTATTTCTGGATGCCACAGGGCCGAGTCACCAGCCTGAGTTCAAGTCCCCAACCACAGGATTCAGTTCCTTTTGTTTTATTGCTTCAGTTTTGTTTCTTCAGAATAAAAGAAGAAGCTTTTGAGCACATGCTGAAACATACTATCAACATCTTTCCCTTTTCTGCTGAGCGCAGGCTCAGCAGAAACCTTGTTCTATGCCTATCTATAGAGAAAACGTTTTTTTTTTTTTATTCATCCCAGGACCACATTTCAACAGAAATATCCAGCAGTCATAAATAAGTGGGGTTATTCAGTCATCCAGGTTTGGTGTTCCTTGCTGACATAAAGCTCACATGACCTACAGGCTGTCACCTCATGTTGTCTTGCATGCAGGCCTTGGCAATCACTTGTCAATTAGCAGCTGGAAGCTTTAATTTCATCACTGCAAGAGATTCTCTTAGCAGAACTGGACCCTATGGAGCCATTATTTAAGACCTGTTTGTAAAGGACTTTTAAAGAGGTCAGGCTAGCAAACAAACCTACAGGCCTGCTGGATCACCAATTCCAATCCCCTAATGTCGTGTCTTGTCATTTTTTAAATTATCAAAGATCTAAATTTAAATTAATCTTTTGTTGCTCAAGAGAAATAGAGGCATTTGAGAGATCTGGAAACCTTTTTCTGAGTTCCAGCTGAAATTTTATTTATGGGCAATTTATACCCATCTGTTTCTTAGCCAAGTATGTTCTTCATTCTCATCCCTCAGTGTGTTTATAGTCAACTGTCACAACTGTCCCAGCCTTATTTTGCTGGGCTAGACAAGTGTGCTGGTTTAGCTTTTTTTTTTTTTTTTTCTTTTGATCATCACCGTTGCTCTGTCTATTCATCATTTCAGTGGCCTACCTCACCTGGACATCAGACTGTCTGACAAAGGACTGCAGGCAACTCTAAAGAAGTTTCACTTTGGCCTTAATACTGTGTTAAAAACACTTTTTCAACAAGAATATTCTATTCAGGTTGACTTTTGCCTTTTTGACAGGGACATCACATTGGCAGCCTAATAGTCTTTCTGTAAGTGATTAAAAGACCTGTGTCTGTCTCCTGGCATGTGCTTACAATGAGAGTGAATGCACATCAGGGGACACACTTCATCAGACTGGTGCTTGCATCCCCTCTCTCTAAAATACTTGGGGAATTAGGCATCAAGGTTCCTATCAGGTAACATGGCAATCTGTTATGGCAAGACATATGGTCCAGAGGGATGTGCATGCATGGAGCGGGGAGATGACTCCAAAGTGCAGGTTAGCACCTGGGCACCCAGGAACATTGAAATGTGAAGAATTTTTTACCAAATTTGAGGAATCAATTTGAGGTAGCATACCTCAAGTTAGCTTCAGATAGGAGAATAGAAAATCAGATAGCAAAATCCCTTTGGAGGGAGAAGGTTCCATTTAGAAATGAACCCAAGTTTTTCTCTAGTGGGGGATCAGAAAGCAAACTTAGATTTAGCTGGTCAATAGATACATTATTTAAATGTCATCAGTTAGGATCAGATACTAAATTATGTGCAGTTACTCTATTTAGATTAGAAAAATTTCCTGATAGTGGCAGTAATATTAGAAGAATAGAATAACTTTCCTGTTCATCAGTATGTGTGCAGAAGTCATTATTTCCTTGCCTTTCTCACTGCAGCTGAGCTGCTGCATGCCAGGAAGGACAATTCCCAGGGCTGAGAGGGCAGCAGCATACGAGAATGTAACTATGCAGCACAGTGTAGTAGTTACAAGTCCATGTATGAGAAAAGTGTTCTCTAGTTCCAGCCCTCCGCTCCCTGGATTGATTCTGTGCCTTATATTGGACAGTCGTTTGCTTTAATCTTTGTTTAAGTTACTGAAATAAGGCTTACAAAGAGAACGCCAACAAATTCTGAAGGATGGGGACCATTTTTCATCTGTGCTCATATTCAGCTGAAAACTACAATTTTACTCTTAAAATTTCTATTCCAAGACTCTATTTCAACCAGCAATTTTGCCCAACTGGCCAGGGATGCTGTAATTATTCTTATCTTGTTTCTGTTTCTTAAAAAATATTTAGTTCAACAAACCGATGAATAACCTGGGATTTACTGACCTCTAATGGTTAAATTAAGATCTTCCACCTTTGTTTAAATGCCACTGAAATGAGAAAGTATACTCAGGATCTGCAGTTTTTGGAGCCAAAACACTCTATCTTCAAAAATATGTCTCCTGATTTTAATGGTAGAGAATAATTTACTATTTTAATTGGGAAAAGTAATATTTTTTTACTTATATGAGTAAATTATCAGTCACTTTCCCATTCCATGTAATTAGGAGAGTGAGGGGAACACAAGAAACTGGGATGCCTAGTTAGTGCTATTTAAACAATTCTGCATGCTCTGCTAATGCAAAGAAATCAGTTCCCTCAGCAATTTAAAACTGTTTGTCTATGGACAAATTAGGTTTACTTATAACCATGTTGCCTGGACCATTTGACAAAAACATGGAAAAAATATAGAAAATCAGGAGTATTGCATCATGAGCAGGATTTATGAGGACTCTGGCTTATTCTGACCTCGGGTGATCAAAGATGTAAAACTAAACCCCAGGAGTTCAGTACTGTGCCTTGTCATACTCTGTGTCCTGCCAGCCCCTGGCTGCAGGCAAAGGAGGAAGCTAGAGGGAGAATGGAGGCATTTGAACCTGCTTGGATTTAAAAAGATTAAAAATAAATCTTGATAACATTATAGTGTCTAGCTAGCTGTGATTTTTTAACACAAGGGGCCTTTTCCCATCAAAGATAAGCAAAGGGCAGTTCTGCCCGTGTATACCACTTCTACCCTTTGCTAAAAAGCAGCCCAATGGGAACACCATTCATCTGCTGACTAATGCTCCTTAGCCCAAAGAATCAGAGGTTATAATTTCTGTTTATGATCATGGCTCATAAGATATTATCCTGTTGCCAAGGAGGCAGGCAGAAAAGATAACAAAATAGATGGGCAAATATTATTGAAAGTGGCATAACAAACTATGCACCATAGCTGGATGCTGTCTCATCATTTTTCAAGAAAAGCCTTGTGTTTTCTCTTGAAAGGTTAACTGCATAGTCAGAATCAGGCAATCTATCACAGATTATCCTCAATTACCAATATGCTTCTACTGCTTTTATGACAAAGTCCTTCAAAATACTAAAAATACTCTCTTTTTCCATGTTTTCTATGTAATATGGGCGCATCCTTTCTGTGTGATATACTGAACATGATGCCATATGGTATGGAATATCCCTTTGGTCAGTGTCCACTACCGACTCCTTGCACAACCCCAGACTCCTCTCTGGTGGGATGAGTTAGAGTGGCAAAAACTGTGATCGTATATATTAAAATCCCTGCTTTTATCAAACTATCATTTATTGTACTTCCAAGTTATTCGTTATTTTATTTATGACTGCTCTCTAGAACCAGCAATATGTTGTTAACCTTGTAGTTCTGGAGATCTTGTGTAACCTCATGGAAAGGAGGGGAGTGAAAAATCACTGATTTTGAATTTTGCCCATGTCTGAGAATCAGATTTTCACAGGAGAGTGATTTCACACAGCTCTGTTTACTCATGTCAGATCCCACAGGTAAACCAATGCTTGTTCATTAGCAAGGGCCCTCAAGGCTGTTCATTGAACTGTAAGTTCCTTGTGCACATACGGTGATGGTCTTACAGAAGTTGTAGAAATTTACAGCACAGACTCCTGCAACTAAGCATTTCCTTAGGATTTTTTGTAGTCAACAAAAGGTGGTTTTGGCTGTGGGTTTCTTACTTGTTTGAGAACCCTGCTTTAGGATGCACAGTCTACATGAGCTCCTCCTCTGAGGAGGGCAGTTCTGCTCTGTAAAAGTCTACTTTTAGCCTCCAAGATTTGGAGGGCATGTGGGACCAGCCGTACATGCTGTGAGCACTGAACTTTTGCTACATCCACAATGGTGTGTGATATTGGCAACAGTGAAATAGATGTCTCCATGTCCACATACCATGTGGGGAAAACCTGTCATTTTGATGTTTGTCATGGCTGGGGTAGAGATTTATTTACAGTAGCTAGTATAGGGCTATGTTTTGGATTTGTGCTAAAAAGCAGGTTGATAATATGGAAATGTTTTTGTTACTACTGAGCAGTGCTTGCACTGCACCAAGGCCTTTTGTGCTTCTCATACCACTCCACCAGTGAGGACACCTACCACAGGGAGTGACATCAGTTCAGCCAACAGTCAAAGTCTCTGAAGACTGAGGGGAGAGAGGTTGCCTTTTCTGGCAAGACAATGTAGCTGATTTCCTTGATTTTCATTACTTATCGTAAGCAGGGTGGAAGTTTGTCTGTGATTTTTAAAACTGCTCTTTGAAATGCTGGACAGAAAGAGCTTCTCCTGGGGTTGCCCGTTTCAGTGCTTCATGGTTTTAGTATGAACAATTTTTGTGTTATTGTCAATGGGATATGACCAGAGTCACAAAAGTAAAGCTTATGGAGACATTAACTGCCACCTATGCTCTGTTTCTCTCTTCTTTTAGTTACCATTCTGGGAATGCAGTCCTGGATGGAGCAAAATTATTAGATGATCATAAAATGTGCAGCAGCATGGGTTTGCAAGAATAGCAACTTCCTCACTTCCTCACTCTCCTCTTTTCTCCTCAGTTTGGTCTCAGTTCTTCTTCATGAGGAAAAGCAAAAGAAGATCAGCACCTGAAGAACAGTACCGGTACCAAAGTACATGAACAATGTTTTTCTATAGCTCTTTGTATAGTTTTAATACTTCTAAATAGTGACCAGCTCTGGTTTCCTATAATCATGGTATCTTCACTGAGCCTCTGCGTGTCGGACACCACCTATTGCAGACTATCCATGTAACTGATTTAAATAAAGAGTCTGAAGAATTCACCTTGTTTTCCAGTGAAAATTCACTTTGTGCTCTTTGCTTTCAAACAAACATGTACCTGAAGTGATACTGGTTAAGTTCAAAGAATAGATTCGTTATATCAGTCAATCAAACAAAAAAATCAGGCCAAAAAAAAAGTCTCATCTCCCATAGTTCAATCATGTGATACTGCCTATATCACCAAGAACAAAATGTTTGGGTTTTTTGCTTATGATGTTCAGATTTTCGATGCATAGGTCCATTTCTAAAAAGTGCCTTCTTTTTCTGCCTACAAAACCACACAGTGCTGAGCTAATTTCCCAAGAAAGAACAGTAACCTTAAAAAGAACTCCTTCAGTGTTTGTTGTATGTAACTGGAATGCTTATTTATCATATTTCTGCTTTGCAGTGTGTCTTAGATGCATCTTCAGTCAAAATACACCATTTCCTCTATTACCAGATTTGTACCATTAGTCCTGCTGTTTTTTCATTGGTTTGCCACCAGATTACGTACTGGTTTCACAAGTTTGCTTCATTCACATTTAAAGTACTGAGCCATGTCTGCAGAGCTGTCTCCACTAACCTGCTCCTTGGTTGTGCTCCTGAGGGTGGTGCATTAAGGTGTGTTTGCTTTGCCTCAGTTATTAGCTCAGGTCAGTTGGAGACAGGGGCATGTGGCAACCTTGTGCTGTGAATTAAGTTATGAAATTCCACTCCTCAGTCTATATCTTGGTACTTAAGAGAAAAGTAAAGAAATATTGATTCCCTGAAGAATAAGCACTGATAATTTCATTTTGTAGTTATTGGTTCAGCACTCTGAGACTAGACTGTGAAGGTTACTACACAATGTAAATAGATGGAGTACCTTCCTTCAAGCATTGTCTGGTCTTATTTAAAATATTTTTAATTATAAAATGTGCACTGCTTCCTTTGGGAGGCTGCATTGTAGTCAAACATATCTCTGTGCCAGGGGTTTCTGAAGCAGTCAGGCACATTTTCATATGTGAACTTTGCCCTGTAGCTCCTGCAATTTGTCACTAACCTTGCAGTTTATGACCTACAAATATTATACACTTCAGAGATGCAGTGCAACAGGGAAAAAAAAATGTTGATGAAAATGTGATGGGAGGATCACATACAGGTTTCAGATGATGGCAAGAGAAGTGGCTTTCCCTGGGTGACTACAGTGATGGTGGTGATGTAGAGCACTTCCATAGAGGATGAAATCATGTCTATGAAGTGCAATGCTTTAAAAATAGGTCTTTGTAAATTAATCCCTGCAGCCCCTTAATCCTTGTTGCTCTTTCCATTACTTTCAACGTGCTTACATCTTTCTTCTACTTAAGTGGCTGGGACTATAATCAGCTTTTAAGGGCAGTCTCAGGAGGGGAGAGTGGAAAGAATCTATTCCCTGCTGACTGACACAATTATTTCAGCCCACAACCTTAGATTCCATTTCCTCTTCTTTTAGCAGCAAAACATATTTGGCTTGAGGATCATCTGTGTAAAAAAGAAAGGAGAACTTACAAATGAAAACACCAAATAATTTTATTCCAAATATTGCTGAATCAGGGTCACATAGTTATTAGGAATGGTGGGGAAAATCTGTTTTTTCCTTTAGTCGAGTAGGATATGTGCCTTCCACTATTAAACCATGGAGCCCTTACTATGTCTTGCCAAAATTGCAGTGTAAGAGCACTAGTTACTGTTATTGAAAATATCTGTTTCACGCTCTTTTAAAAAGTCAATGAAAAGTAATACGTGTAAGCAGAAGAGAGCTACGATTTCAGCCAGTTTCTTGTTGGGACCACTCTTGGATTTTGATATAGCATCTCCAAATCAATTGTGAGCCTTATCTCAGTGTGCTTCATGGACAAATAAAGCAGTTTATGGATTAACAAGGAAATATCACTTAAAACATAATTTCTTTGCTTGTGTTTATATAATTATTTTATTAACAGAAATAAAAGATTATTACTAATCCATATGAGAGAAATTATATTTTTAGTTGGAAAGAAGCATTTCAGTAAGTAGTCTGGAGACAGGCAAACTATAACTCTTTAACTAAGTACCATTATTCTTTCTGTTCATCATAGTTTGCATATGATTCTTCTTGGTAGCCCCCTCCAAAATGTTTTTTAGTATTTTGCTTCAGTAAAAATAATTATTTAGATGATTTGGTAGTGAAACAAGAACATGAAGATGAATCAGTGCATTTTCCCTGTAATCCATCGCAAGACTCCTTTGGGAGCAGGATTTTGGTGGAACAGCTTTCTGTGAAAATCATTGTAATGAGCTTTAATATTTAAATCCTGTTACAGGGCCTTTGAATAAACAGTTATGAGTTGAGAGCTTTTTCTCATTATTTCATGCAGCCTTTTCCTCCTTCCCTTTCCTTCTTGTCCTCTTCCTGCTACTCATTATTTATTAGGCTGGGCGAGTGTTGCCTGGCAGGAGTAGCGAGCTGAAATGAGACAGGTGCATTGGTGAACATGACCACATCAGCAAGAAACAAAACGTGTAGACAAGAAGTTAAATCATTGTAATGAGAACAAGTAAAGAGGCCTGTGAGCTATAGATCAGTGGAAGCAATGTGGAATCACATTGGGAAGAGATCAATACATGTTTGCCTGCTCTTCTGCTTATTCTAGTCACCTACCTTTGCTACTGACCAGAACAAGACCTGTATGTCTGATGTTCTGCTGCTATGACATGACTGAGCAAGGGAGTGCTCAAGGGGGCAGCAAGTATCACGTGGTGTGGTTTAACCCACTTTCTAAACTTACTTATTTCAACATCATTAATTTTTGGTTTTAAAGCAGCCCAGACATTTTCAGTGTCCATGTAAAAAAAAAAAAATCTTCACCTGTGAAAAAACGTCTGTGACTCAGGCAAATCTGCAAAGACAGCCCCTTTCTATAAGGAATCATCAAGAAAGGAGAAGCAGCACCCTAGAAAATTTCTCCATGTTCTCTTTGAACTTGATTTGTAATTGCTCAAATATCAAGAATTCATTCTTCAGTTTATGCTTCATAAATTGATAAAATAATTAGTTATTTGGCAATGCTCAAACATCTATCAGCATACACTGATATGTCCTTTTGCGTTAGTTGCATTTCCATCTCCCCAGCTGTAAAATGCAGAAATATCTAATGGATTGATGAATCAGATGTTCCCAAACTGGGGGCTATTGTTGTACTTATTACAGTGCATTATTTAATTCAATATTTGGATAATATCAAGAGTAAACGGGTACTATGGGAAATAAGATCTCAGACATATAGAACATATATCAATCAATAAAACATCTATTCCACCAGAAAGCAGTGTATGAACACTATGTGTTTGACATACCGGCAGTTCCACAGAAAGGCTGGCACAGCATTTGGCAAGACCAGTCACTGGAAAATGGATAAAAAAGCCCCTGTGAATCAGTTGGTTACAATATGTGTTCTGAAGCAGTTGCCATTTTCTAAATTCAAAGCAGCCAGCTGGTGTTTAATTATAATAGATTGATAATATTTAAACTGTCAAGAGCTTTCAGTGATCAATGACTAATTTTGATAAATTCTGGTGAAATTGATGCCTTAAGTTTTAGCTTTTATATTTTCCAGATTCTGTACTGCCCTAGTGTGTGACTCTGAACTTCATATAAAGTGTCAGCAAGTTCTCTTCACAGTTTAGTTAGACAAAACAATTCCTTTCCAGCCTGAGAACCAATGACACCATTGCAGCTTCAGGCCCAAAAGTATAAACAACAGTGAATTGAGGAGAGCAATCTGAGAGGATGGGACTTCATAACCTGAAGCTGTAATTGGACAATTAACCCCAATAGGTAAATGGACCAAAACTTATAAAAGTGTGAAAACTTGTGGCTGGTTGTCCATCTTGGGTGGAGGCATGGCCAGGCTCTTGTACTGCCCAAGGTGTATCCTTTGAAGGCCTTTTAATAAACACCTACTTTATTCCTTTAACATTGTCTAGCCTCTGTTCCAGGTAGTCCCTCACAGGCATCAAAATAATAAAATACTTTAATCTTAAAGGATCAGGCTTTTATGTTGGAGAGCCTGTAAGATAGTGCCAATAATAGAAATCTAAGGAAGACAAGCCTTAGCCAGAAAGGTAATTCATAAACTCATGCTGGAGAGATTTCTTGTTGGGTGGCAGCGTGCAGGATGAGATCAGTATGTCATTTACATGTGCTATTTGTGAGATACAAAAAGACTACAGTTATGGTATGTCCAAAATCATGGTCCCATGCACTTCAGAATATGGCAGAGAGTGAGCATGTGCCATTAGGGATCATTGTGGCTTCAGCTGTGCTTGGAAAATGCTATGGATGAAGAGTACCTCTCTTAGTTTGTTGGGAAGATCTTTGTTTGGAAAGCCAGCCCCCAACAGTGTTTTTGAATAACAACCCTGGAAACTTGTGGCTCTGGTTTTTGCTCCAGTGTGGGATGGCTGCCGCTGCTGCTGCTGAGGCCTCTCATAGCGTGAGGTCTTGCTCCCTGAAGAATGCTGGCCCAAGCTTCACCACCGGGGAGAGAAGGAGCTGCTTAATTTTCCTTGGAGCCTTCTCTTCCCCAGCGTCTCCCACCTCCTTGGTCAGCTGTGGGGAAGGCGGCTGATGGCAGGTGTTAACCTGCCCCCTACGCCTCACAGGCTCCATGCCTGAAAAGCCACCAACCCGCTGCCTGTGACAGGCAAGTCAGGTGGCAACTGGCATTTCCAAAATCCTGGATTATTTTATCCCATAGGATAAATATGTTTTTAAAAAATATTTTACCCCAGAGCATAAAATACATTTCAGAAGCACAAGAACTCTGCAGTAGCAGCATGTGTCCACAGTATGGTGCCAGGGTAATGGTGAGCTGGGCTGTCTGGAGGCAACAGAGGCAGTTTCTGAGGAAATACAGTACCTCTTGCTTTGCTGTGGGATTGGTTTGGTTTGGTTTGGTTTGGTTGGGTTTGAGTTTGGTTTGGTCGTTTTTTGTGGGGTTGGTTTGTTTGGTTGGTTGGTTTTCTTGTTTGTTTGTTTTTGGGGGTTTTTTTTGTTTTTTTTTTTTTGTTGTTGTTGTTGTTTTTTGTTGTTGTTGTTGTTGTTGTTGTTGTTGTTGTTATTTATTTATTTATTTATTTTTCTTTTAAGCACTGAGACAAACACAAGTCTTCTTCATATTGTCCGAATACTGACACAGATGAAGGTGTTCTTTCAGGGCCACTTGTCTCTGTTCTTCCAGTGTTATTTGGTCCCAAACCAATACGAATCAACCATCTCAACTGGGTAGCAGGGTCAGCATCAGTGCAAAGGTTGAGTCCAAGAGACATTCAAGATGGTGGATACATGGGCCTTCCCCAGCACTATCATCACTTCTCAGGACTCTGCTCCTACAGTGACTGCAGGAGACCCAGAGAGAATGGGGTGTGAGTTTTCAGACTCTTCCTGGTGGCAAAACAGGGTTTTAAATACCTTCACCTCAAGATTCATCTTTCTGCGGAAAACCAAAGTTTTGACTGAAAACAAAGTCTATTTGTTTTCATTGGACCCCATGAGATAGACAGGCAGGTTATCTAAACTCAGATAAAACTCAGCTCGATTCCTAAACTCACATTTCAGGAACATCCTACCTGTTACCTAAGGATGCTTCAGCTTCAGGTCTAAAGGAAACAGCAGGTGCCAAGATGCCTGTGCATACCAGAACCTCTTAATTTTTTGCTAAAGAAAATTGTCCTACTGGAACAGAAAACCCTCTACAGTGCCAAAATCATGACAAGGGATGCTGGATGGACTGACACATCCATCTGAAGTATTCTGCAAGAAATTGGCAGCTGTGTTGAGGACTAGAACAAACTATGAATAAACTGGTATTTCTAATTCAATATCTCTTCAAATCTGAATGAGTGTTTCTGGAGTCTCCTTGCCAGTGAGTTACACAGACAAAGTGAGTTAAACCCTTGACAGTGAATTTAACTGACATAGAGGACAGAGTGCCAGCTTGTTTTTCCGGAGCTAATGTAACTCTGTGTAGACAGTATTTAATGATAATGAATGTTAGTTGTCTTTAGGAGCTCATTGCCTTTGTAACCAGGAAAGGCTGATCTACACTTCTATCTCCCAGACATCCACTGTTAATCATTGCCTACACAAGAGACTGTAACAGTTGTAGTGGGGGTGTTCCTACCCAAGGGTTAAATAGCTTTGGGTCAGTGCCAGTACGAACCATAATGATCCCTACCTCACACACAAATGCACACTTGAAAAGGTCATTTGCTATTACTGCAGTTGTCAGTTGCACTATACTGTCTGCTTGGCCTCAAAATATCTAGTGCATGGCATTTCTTTGTTAAATATGATGTAAGAGTCTATAAAATTCTCATGATTTTTAACATGTGCAACCCAGAAGGCTGATAACCCTTCAGTACAGTGTGAAGAATGAATGTTTTGTCACACAGATGAAGGCACATTTCTGCATCAGAGACTGGTTTATAAAAACTAAAAATTGGAAGGTAATGACGAATTCATGCAAGCTGTAACATAATACAGAATGTCCACATCATCACTTGGGAACATCTACTGCATGGCTATTTATATTTTTGTTACTGGGGTAGTTTCATGAAGGTTTTCTGTAGGTTTAATAAATGTCTGAGTATCTAAAGTCTGAGAGAAATGATTTTGTATCATTCACAACTCAGCTCTGAAAATACATTTTAGATCAAGGCCCTTAAATATGTGAAGAACATAGGTAGAATATTGCAACATTGTGTAAGTTCTTAAGGCACATGGCAAACACCAAAATGTGCATGCAGCCTTAATAAAAGGTGTGGATGGGTGTTGAAAAGGATTAATTTACCAATAAAGTGGTAGGCATAACATGGAGGAATTTCAGTGCAGAAAGGACTTTTCAGAAGTAAGAACTGAAATGTTTGTAGTAGAACTCTAATAGAAATTTAAAATCTGTTTGGAAATAAAAGCCAAAAGCTGTGAGCATATCAGATACAAGGGACTTAAATTAATGCTTGTGACAATTTAAAGAGATCTCATTAATAGCCAATATAAATTGTAATTTTTCTTCATCTGAAAACACTTTGAATCCTTTTCCAGGGTTGATGGGAAAGTGTCTTCTACTGTTATGGAAACCAAGCAGGGATGTTTTTGTCTTCTGCTTATTGGAAATGTAAAGCCAGTTCTCAGAGCCACTGTCAGAGCAGGTTAGGATGCCCATGTGAGCTTTGTGGTATGGTTCCAAAGCACATAGCAGTCCCCCAAGGTAACTAGAAGGGATGATTAGGAAACAGCTGCAGTACTGCCAGCTGCACCACTTTACCACTACGTTTTTAACATGGAGTATGTTGTTGCCATCAATGGCTGATTTTCTTTCCCAGCTGTTCAGGACACCTGTGATTTCAAGCACCTCAATTTTCCTTTCTTAAGTAAA
The DNA here is from genome assembly GCA_013400855.1 of Buphagus erythrorhynchus. Lineage (NCBI taxonomy): Eukaryota > Metazoa > Chordata > Aves > Passeriformes > Sturnidae > Buphagus > Buphagus erythrorhynchus. Next base: position 16,123 of record VZTT01020980.1, read on the forward strand.
GAGTCAAGCTCTTATGATGAAAATCCTGTCTCGCAACTGAATAGTTCACACAGCTAAAAGAATGTGAGGCCCATTTCCAAAACCAGAATTTTCATGTTTTCTCTTAGAAGGTGTAGAAAAGGAAACATATGGTTTGAAAAGAAAAGGAAAAAAAATATCAGTTGAATGCTAGTGTAAGAGTGTTGTTGGAGGAAGATTCATCTCATTATCATATTGCAAAATGATTCTTTTTTGAGTTGCATATGGTGGAAGGAATGATGTGGTCTCTAAAGTTAAGGTTTAATTTCAGTTCAGTGAAATAAAAACATTAAAATATCCTTATTAAACTCTTTTTAAAAAATCTAAAATGCCCTTGGCTTTTTGGACTGGGTGGCAATTACAAACATGTGGTAGATATAGACTATTTTATAACTGTGAATTAGCTTATCCACATTTTTCTGTTTTGGCCATATGCCTTTTAATAACTAGGGTTTGTGTCTTGTGCCCAAAAACATACCAGAGAATGAAAACCACTGCTACACCTTTTAATTCTGCTGCTGAACCATGTCTGGAAGTTCTGCTGTAAACGTTCAGAGACATTCCAGTCCACAGTCACACCAACAGGCAAAGGGATCAGGAAGACAAAATCTACATATGAGAAAATTTTAAACTACCCTTTTCAGAGAACAAGATTTTGCATCTCTACCATATGGATGGAGCTTGAAGATACATATTTCCCAAAGAAAAAGGAAAATGTAGGAAAACCTTCTGTCAGGAAGAAAGTGCATTTCCATGGCTGTGAGAGCAGGGTAAATTGACAAAGTCTTGAATTGCTAAGATGTTTTCAGATTCTTTGAGAGGTAAGTTGGAATGAAGTACAAGTTTTATTTATATGAGAATGGAGAAGAACATACAGCAACTCTTTGAAGACTCAATTTCCAAGGACAAGAGGGCTGGGAAACACATGCCAAGGAGATCACAGCACTGCACAGACATGGCTCCTTCCATACCTTTCTAATCTGGGCCACCCATTGTGCTAGGGTGTCTCAGATTCTAGAGCTCATTCATTTTATGGTTAGGATTCCTTGGACCACAAAGCCTACAGCTCCAGGGACTCTGAGCTTGCAAAAGTCATGCTAATGTGTGTATGGCCCTGCAGCCACCTTTCTAATCTGGGCCACCCATTGTGTTGGTGACCTCTGCCTCATGTGCCTCACGTCCTCACAGCCATTAGGGTTAAGATAATTATTTGGGTTCAGAGAACTTCAAGGTCTACAGCTTTCGGGACACTGGTTTAAATTTGGATTTGACTGGCCTGTCTCTAGCTCCTATCAATGGATATTCCATACTAGAGACCAAAAGTTTTCTCCATGTAAGAGATATTTTATCTGCATTTATCAGAGCTGTCCAGCTCATAACTCATGGCTCGAAATTTGCAGCATGTCTCCAAATGCTCAGAATCACCTCATCTACTCTGCTCTGTCTTGGTGTTCAGACCCACCTCTTTAAACTGAACATCTGAATCTGCAGACTGCCTCATACCTGTGGGTGTCTTCCATTTACTTAGGTCATCTCCAGAGGCTGGGAAATAGCTGTGTGCCACAACATTTCCCTAAGCAGCACATTTGTTTGCAACATATCCTAGAAGGTGAACAAAACACCCAGGATCTTGGCAGGATAGTGCAGAAATCTGTTCCCCCTCTTCATGTACTTCTCAGAAACATACAACATGAGCTTGGTACTTTTCCAGAGTAGTGCTGAAACCTGAGCCATCATTAAGCCTGGGCAAAGTCTGTTTGCAATCAAATTAAATGTCTCACCTCATCACTTCCTGGGAAGACCTAGAGTTCTGCAATAACTCCTTTGTACTGGGAGGTCTGAATCTGTGTGTGACAGCCTTCATGGGTGAGAAACATAGTGCTGGGTGTGGGGTCCACTACAGCCTTGAAGGTACTGGGCTAAACTTCTTAGGTTGCAATATAGATAATAATGAGTGTATGGTGATTCACAGTCTTCCATGGAGTATTTTTTCTACATTTAGCTAATATTTGCCAAAATAGCAGTAGAAAAATATGACCTTTTTTTTTTTTTTAAATAGCCTTTTCTATGAATTAAACTTATTTAGGATTGTGGTTCTCTGTCAATAGCACAGCATAACAATACACTTAAAATATAAAATCAGAAAAGTTCACTGTATGAGAAAATCAGCTCATCTTGTTCAGCAGACTCAATCTTATATCAAATATTACATCAATAATATAACAACATGATAATATTGTGCCAAATTGACGGTTTTGCAATACTGTTAAGGGGAATATATGTGGTAATGAAAATACTGTAGTTAGTGAGGGGAGTGGAAACAGTTCTGAGAATGTGCACCTTACATCCAGTACCTCTGAACCTTCCTAGAAACTGTGGGGCTCCTGCAGCCTGGAAAGCCAAGCAGCTGGTGGAGTGCCAAGAATGACTTGCAGTGCAAGAATGACATACCTCATCTACAAGGGGATCCACTGCATCACACTGTGTAGTACTTGGGTAGGTGGCAGAATGTGAGGACAAATTCCAGGTTCCAGATCAAAATAGAAATTACAAGTCCTTGTAGCCTGTAAGGACTTCAGGGCAGGAGACTGGTTACTGTAATAAATGACAAAACAATTATTCTACTGCCAGTCATTCAGTGGGACAAAATAATAGATTTTATTTCTGTGAAAAGTACTACTCATGCGATTTTCCTTGCTCCTTTCTAATATTCCCACTGACTAGAATAGATGTAAATGCAGTCCTAAGCTGTAACTCCCCTGGAGTCTCAAACAACAAATTTAACTCTTCCATTCTCCTTCATGGGAAAGAGGAAAGGGGCATGGCCTTTCCTTGAAACAGCTGATGATTTGCAGAGGTGTCTTCAAGAGACCATAAAAGAAAACCAGCCCAGATGCCAAATGTTGTCTGTTTGCTTCTGCTTGGAATTGGAAAACTGATTTAATAGACTGTAAATTTTTTTGGTTTTGTTTTTTTTTCCCAAGGGAATAGAAGTCAGTTTGTTTACAGAACAGATTAGCTGTCTGCTGAGAACCATGCTTATAGGTCAGAGATGAACTGCCCCTAGGGTGAAGAGTAGAGGGAGAGCTAATGGTAAGAGTTTGCAAAGTGCTGCAATCTTCTTATTAGTCATGACCCAAGAAATCAGGGATAGTTAGCTAATCTAATACTTATCATAAAAGACAAATTCAGCTAAAATACCCCAACCAAAACCAATAAACACAGTAGTGAGCTAAAAAGAGCAGGGCTTTTTGGTTTGCTTAGATCTTCAGCTTCAAAAGCAGATGAATTCCTCTTGAAGTCTCATACTGATTTGGATGGTTTTCCTTAAGGTTCTTCACTCATATAAGGGCCCTGAAAAGAATATTGTCTCATAGCCCAAAGGCTGCTTCTGTTAACCAGGGGCCATGTAAGCTTCACTTACCTCTGCAGTGAGCCACCAGCCACACAACTTGCTGTTGCAAAGCACTGGCACGTGGGATTTTTCCCCCTTCTTTCACATCTGTGAAGATGTCTAGCCCTTAAGCATTTGATTACTCCCAGTTGGTGTGCCAGTTGTCAACAGAGCAGGTAATTCTTAGATCTTCACTGCTTCCCAGTGATTTGCTTCATGGCACCTGTATCCTCAGTCATTGTCTGGTGAGTGCCATCTCTGTTTTGCAGAAAAGACCCAGTTTTACTGAGGAAAACCCCAAGAGGACATAACCATCTTGCTCCCACTAGCCCCTGCCTCAAATGTTTTAGTACTGCACCAAGGACCCAGCATCACAGCTGGCAGTAGAAGGCAGAAGATAGACTCAGACTAGGACTGGCAGGTGCATCCCCAGACTGTGAGATCCTCCAGAGGCAGCAGATCAGCCCCTACCAATTCAGTTGCACGGCACTGCCCACCAGGGAGTTCTCAGCTCAATGCTGTACAGCACCAAGAAATTGCACTGGTTTCTGTAACGCGACCTTGAAACACACATAACAGACTACTCATATCTGCTTCACCCCAATATTTGGCACACCTGGCACAGGGGAAATCAATGCCCTTTCAAGGCTGCATCCTTCTACTGCTGCTCTTCCCTTTGCCTGTACTGCTGTGGCAACAAGTGTCCCTCCTTCCCTTCCTTCTGCTTTCCATTTCCATGTTACTATTTGCAGAAGATGGGAGACAACCTGACCATTGAGCTTTTCTTTCCTCCTGCAATACCTTTCTTACAGAAGGGGATGTATCTCTGAATCAAGCACTTAGTTATTAAATATTTAAATCTTTGTAAGTCTCAAGGTTGTATGTACAGTAAGTATTGCAGTTTTCCCATGTGCACAACTGTCTATCTCTGAGCCTTCATAGGGTGTCTAAGACTTGTCAGAGGTTGCACCAATGGGTCCCTGATTTGTATTGCCACTCTACATTGTAAACAACACAAGGGGTATCTATTTATTTTTGTTAACAAAAACATCATGAGAGCATGGATGTCTCCAAATTCAAGGGTTTACAGTGTTTTTGTCCCATCAGAGAAGTGACTTGCAGCCTGTTTCCCACTTACATCCCTCCCAGGCAGATATCTGTAGGCTGTAAATTTCTACTGTACCACATGACTGACATATTTTAACTAAGAGATATTAATTTTTAATAGAAAAATTCCCTAAAAGTTCACACACATTCCTTTCCCAGTTTTTGACACATGCCATAAAAGTGCTTGTCTCATTCTTTATTTTGTCTTACCTTTGTCAAGTCATAAAATAGACAGAGTGCTCTTTTAAAAAATAGGAAATCATTTGGGGTCATCTAAAAATTTCTACTGACTTTCAACTCTTGAGCACTTGTTTATCATTTGTCATTTATATCTTCTTTTTGTGCATGCATTTTTTATTTCTAGCTATAAATATCCTTAAAGCAGGGAGTAGAGGGGAGTTCTGTAGTGGATTATGACTTGCTTTTAAGGCATTTGTAATTTGTCAGACATTGCTGGTCCAACTGGAACTGCCAGGTTGCTATTTCTAAAGGAAACTCACTTTTGAAAAATGTAAGGTAAGAAAATCTACCCTTAGATTTATGCATACAAAAACTGATTAAATTCAACATTTTCTATCCCAGTTTTTACTTCTTAAACTAAAGAGAAAAATGAAAGGAAAGAGACTACTGTCTCTAATGATATTACAAAGATATAGTATGAATAGAGAGTCATAATCTGGCCTAGAGGCAGAAGGACTGAGAGGTTTTAGAAAAACTGTCTTAAAGTACTCTTTCTTTCTAATTGATCCACACTGAAAACGTTATAAAGGAGCCCCATCCAGAGGGTAACAGCCCCTATGCCTTCTGCTGGCAGATCCTTATAATACCCTCTGAGATTAGAGGAACACACAGGAACTCCTGAAAAACTCCTAATACTTCGGGGTGTGATGTTTATTGCATTGTTTGCTAACAGTGAAAAATTGCATACTATGGAGTCTGAAAGGTATACAAGCCTCTTCTATGGTCCTTGAAGAGGAAAACATGTTATTTGAATCTCTCTTGTTTTGAAATGTGCAGGATCAGGCTTTCAAAGCTCTGTCTTTTTACCTAAGGCATATTGCAGTGAACTACACGTAATGAGCTATGCTAAGGCTGCTATCAAAGTTACGCAGCACTCTTTTGTCAATTTAAAAGAAATACCTAGGAATAAGTGTTTGATTGTAATCCAGCAGACTTTTAACAGAATTGCCTTTAGTGTACTCATTAGAGGGAATTTTCAAAGCAACCAAGAATATTTATGAACTAGGAATCTCCAAATACACAGTCCCAGGTTTTCCCAGGAGCCGAACCATTAAATGTCATCCATTTGAAAAGAGATGCTGTAAATATTTTGCTGTAGTATAATAATAGTAATACTAACACTACAACTAATAACAACTATTATCGTTGTTGTTGTTATACTGCAAAGAAATACTACAATGGCAGAAAAATCCACTCAAAAGTCATATCATATGCATTAGTAAGCACCTGATGATTTCTCAAACTTGGTCCATGCACAGAGGTTACTGAGAAAAAGGAGAATGCAGGACTGAATTCACAGAAGAGTTACCCCAGCTTTGGCAAGCTAATACTGCTTCTTCTCACTTTCTCAGAGATCAGGAGCATCCTCAGGGCAACCCAGTACTGAAAGGAGACAGGAATAGCCTGTCAGAGTCCAGTACTCCCTGACTGGATTATTTTAGATATTCCACACATGGAAGGTGAAATGTTTAATGCCAAATGTACTTATTTAAAGATAGTTGATGTTACGGGAGTTTCTGATTTAGCAGAGTAATAGAAAATATATTGAAATCACGAAACCACTGTAAGTTAGACTTAGTAAAACATGCATTGCAACTGCAATAAACAGTTTAATTGTGTGATTCCCATTATCCATCTCTATAATATTGTCATGACACTGGGCATCCCCAGTTGTTGGAAAGGAACTTATGGACTGAAAGTTGCACAGGCCTGTTCTCTTCAAAACACTTTTGCTAGTTGTCTTGTTTTTATATTCCCTGTCAGTCTGAGCCCCCATGCTCTTCAGGCTAAATCAGAGAGACATTTACACTCTTTTAATGAATTCAGTGAGAAACATTTACACTACCATTTGAGCCACTCAACGGTTCATAGCTGTTTATGTAAAAGAAAGGTCATCCTCCTTTGCCAAGGAGTCCTGTCGCAAAGAAGTTTTCTTTGCAAGAGTTGTGGTCAGTCACATCCTACATTATTCCTTGAGATGCATGATTACATTACCCTTGACCATTTCCTCTGAGGCTNATGGTTCCAGCTTTCAGCAAAATCATGACATATATAGCCAAAATCAAAATCTGACTTGTGTCTCAGCTGGATTGAACCAAATTTGATACAGAACAGCTGCAGGTTACTGGAAAGTTTGATGATAATGCATCTTTGTTACTTCTGAAGTCTAAAATTGTTTTAATCCCATTTTTGCATAAGATTGGGTATGGCGCATGTGTTGCTGTTTTCACATTTGTTATACTTTCGTTACCCTTACTATTCAGTGGGCCAGCATAAAATTCAGATACTGTTTAACAGTCTTTTACACTTAATTTCAAATATTTTGATTCCAGGTACTCAGCTCAGTGGGATATAATGTTCAGCCCCTGAGGGGACACCTGTCAACTTGCCACATCTTCCTGTGTGACCTATGCCCAGAGGGAGATCCTCCTGAAAGCAGAATTGCTACATCATTGAATGCTCAGTTGTGCTTTTTCCTCCTGCATCTTCACAAGGCCAATTTGTAGTAAAATACTATACTGATAATTCACTGTGAGGTCTTATGGAAGGGAAAGGTGACTTTTATTTACAAAATCTCTACACTGATTTTACTCATTCACATGTTCACATACATATGCTCAGCAGCACTAAGGCATGTATGTCAAGGCTGGCAGTAAAGAATTGATGCCGGTTTGCTGTCGTGCCTTTAGAAGTGGGTGTTGTTTGAGATCTTTTGCCTCAGTATGTCAACTGAGCCCTCATAATTCTTGCTTTACTTATCTGGTTATTTTATGGCTCCAGTCCTGTTCTTCATCTTCTTCTTACCTTATCTTTAGGTCAGTTTGCTCCTCAGCTTGCTTTGAATGTAATCACACACATAGACTATTAATCTCACCTGTCCTTCTAAACTTTGTTCTGTTTTATCTGCAACTTTCACACAAATATTTCAATCCATAATCAACTCACGAATCCTCATATTTCTGTAACAAATCTCTACAAATTGCACTAATGCAGCTGTGTCCTGTCCAGGACTGTGGGGAGCTGCGAGTTGCAGTGTGTCACCCTATCACCTCATGCCAATGTTTCCTGGTAGATCCTGGCTGGTAGAGGGACCATGTAATACAACTCTGCATGGCCATAAATTTCACTCCAAAAGCAACATCCACAGAAAAGTTACAGGCAGTCATCAGTAGGAAGCAAGGAGAATTTCCATGATCCTTGCATGTCTCGTATAATCTCTTTTCTTTAATCCCCAATTGATTTAATATAGAAGACTGCATGAGACTGATTAGTTAAGGAATTGAAACCCCCCACTAAGCACAAGGTAAACAAAATGTCATATAAAATCCCACCTGGATTCAGATGGATGAGAAAAGCACTGAAATTCAGTGATTAATTCCCAGCTGCGGCTGAGCAAAGGCTCATAAAAATGAATCATGTTGAAGCCAGTAAGAAATGGTGCATTTGGACATACACATGAACTCATTCAGCTCTTAGGCCAGGCCTGGCTAAAAGAATAAGTACAATAAAAAGTATCAGAGCAAATTACATTCTTTAAAAGATTCTTTAAAGCATCTTTAAAAGATTTCCCTGAGGCAATCTAATTGGAAATGGAAAAGTCCCTAAAGGGAAGACTGTGCTTTGTACCAATGCCACAGTTTTATCATGAGTGTCAGGGTCCAGTGGGTAAGAATCAATTTTCCTGCTGTCCTCCCAGTAGCTACACAAAAGACTGGCCTGCTGGTTATATATTTACCTACTGCATCCCTTCAGATGATACTCATTGAAGCCCAGCTCCAAGAAAAACTGAAAATAGCACATGTATCACATACCTTTAATTTTTTGCCAGATTGTCAAAACTGAGGTTTTACTTTTGCCTGAGAGTGCACACCACAGAGTGAAGATAAGTTTGTCCTTGAAGTGCCTGCATTAAAAAAAAAAATAAACTTACCAACCTCTAGGGAAAAGCACTTTGAACAGAGAGAACCAGGAACGCTAGAGCTGCCTCCTCAGACACAGCCTGCTGTGGGCAGAAACAGTGTGCTGGCCTTCTCTAGTCCTTGGGATCATACAGAAGTTTCAGAGCTGAAGTTATTCCTGTCTCACACGTTTCTTCTCCCACCATTAGAGTTACAGAATTGCAGACATTTCCTTTTGTGACAAAAAGTGTGATTTCTTATTCCAACGCTACTGTTGCCACTATAAGTAACTGGGCTGCTGGTCTCACAAGCAACCTTCCTTCTTTGTACAGATGCTTTCACTGAAAAGTGCTGAAATTAAGAAATGAGTTCTTTCTGATGGAAGACACAGTTATACAAAATATCAAAGGTAACTTAATTGGATGGCTTCATTCTTAGAATCAATATCTCCAATATGCATAGTATTCTGTAATTTACAGGTCAGATAAGCATAATAATAATTGTATTATGCTCGGAAAATAATTCTGT
>VZTT01020980.1:25335-67034 GCA_013400855.1 Buphagus erythrorhynchus
TGTAGTATGGAAGAATTCTGTCATGCTTTGTACATGATGGCAAGCCAGAAAAGAACTTCAAGTTAAGAAGATTAATAAAAAGACTAAAAATTAACAGTTTCAAATGCTCCTCATTTCAAATTAATTCAATTTTGAAAACTGAGTACCCTCTTTCTGACATGTAATACCTATAAATCACAGTCTCACAAAAGTGCATTTTAAAATATTTATGCTTTATAACTGATTAATCCAAATGTTTGGAATATGTTATGAGTGTGTCTGCTAATTAGCAATATGTTGGCTTGCTATGTCTTTTTCACTGAAATGAAAGCTTGAGGATTTGCATCTTTATTCCCCAAATCCTGCTAACAAGCTCACAGAGAAGAATCTCAGCTACCATATGTGCTACTCAAACAAACAAACAAAAAACCAAGCAAAATAAAAAAGAACGCAGAAAAACTCCTATTTAGTTCTCATCTCATCTACAAGACACTTTTATAGACCAATCTCTCCATGATCTGATTTTTAATTGTTGAAGAAGTTCAGCCCCTATTTTTGGAAATGTTCTCATCCCAGCTAGCAGCACATGGAAAAGGATTTTAACCACTTGTCTCCTGTAAGAGACCATTTCTCTCCAGGCTCCCACAGAGGCAAAGGCAAATGAGTACTTATATTGCTGGTCTGGAAGACCTCACTTGTACTCCAAGGATGGGAGCTGTTTCCCAGTTTCCTGAGCCTGGTTGGTTTCCCAGAGCTTGCTAATCTGAGACAGGAGTTCCAGGAGTGTGAGTTCTCTGCCCTGCTGCCAGCCCAGCAGCAGTGCAGGTAACCCCTGCCTGTACCCTCCATCTGGGTTCAGGAAGAAGGACACAGGTGCAAGTGTCCCACTGAGTTTCTTCACTCCCTTGTGTTCTTGCCTTCAGCAGGATTTAAAAACTGTAATGGGAAGATACACACAGGAACGCAGTCATGTTAATACATGCAGAGTTACTCTTGCCAAACCAGAGTGTCTTTCCAGCAAGAGCTGGAGTGTGCTGAGGTGGCTTCTGGGGTGTCTTGTTCATGCTCCCTGTTTTCCCTACACTCAAGAAAAACCTGGCCTCCCCACATAGGCCAAAAGGGACATGGACTTTGAAGCACACAGAGTTTATTTGTTTTTTGCATGAACCTGACATCTCTGGTGGAGAAGGCCGTTTTTCATCAAAGAGGTCAAATCTGGGGTTTTTCCACTAAACCATTATGTTGCTTTAACTTTCTATTTAAACACTTGCGAAGGAAATATGACCAGAACCACTGAATCCTTTTATGGGCTCATGCTGAAAACAGTCATTGATGGCATCCGATGCAAACCATTTTACACTGATTATATTCTCAAAGTTTTTATAACTGAGTAGCTTCTTAGGGAAAACAGGACTTCACATGCAGTATGTGGCAGACATATCTAACTTGCCACTCAATTTTACTCCACATAATATTACCAAGAATTTTACATATTATCCTGACTTTTTTCTCCCCCTCCTGTCCTAACTCTTTGTGTAATGAGATATATCTTTCTATGTTGTACATTGGCCTTAGTATTGTATTATCTGAGTATCTTGAGAGTTCTGCCTAATTAGGGATTTTCTCACAAATCTACCTTTAAGGACATAGGAGATGGAAAGGTTCAGCATGCACAGATGGGACACACAGAGAGATTAGATGCAGAGATTTTTCCCTCTTTATAAGGCCAGAGATATCATCTGGGTGTGAGGAGGTAAATTGATCTCTAGGCTCATTTTAGTTTTGGTCTTCCTTGTGACACAACTAACAAAGGCACCCAGCTGGCAGAAGCTTAGCAATATGAGCCCCTTTGGTTAGTGATAGCATCATCAACTCTATCCAAAACAGTATGATACTATTAGATGTTAATATTTTGCAGTTGTCCTTAAAGAAAGTAAAATCCTGGACTAGTAACGTGGAGGTGTCTGCCGAGATCTTTCAGTAAAACCTGTGGTACTTGTAGACAGCTGTCTGCAGTACATGTGTACCAACTTGAGCTAGCTGTCTACCTGCCATTAAAAACAATGAATAAATAGTTTTATGGTCCATATATCAATGGGGATAAGGCCAGAGTTCTTGATATCCTCTATATGATGAGTCCAGAAATTAGTTTTGTATTGGCCACAAAAATAATCACTCGTGGTCAGATGAACACACATGCATTGTAGGTACATTCACACAGATGAATTCCACCTTTGTGTCCTCCAGCTTTAAATGTCTATATTGAGGCACTTGGGTCATAAATTTGGAAAAAAATGGGATTTTGTTGTTTAATTACACTAAGCCTTACACTGTAATCTGTGAGACAGAAGAGCAAGCACTAGTGATATATCTTAGGTTGAAAGAGAGAATCAAGATGGGATTCTTTGTGGTTCTTTGGATCATCTCATCTCAGTACAGCATATTTAAAATATAGTTTTTCAGGGGAATTGCTGTAATAGATGAAACAAAACCCAACCCCAAACAAACAACAAGACAACACAAAGATAGAACTCTCTCCTCATTTTCCATATTCTATTCAATTTAATAACATGTTACTAACTGATAAGTCCCAAACCTACCCCTTTAAAAAAGAACATTTGTAACCATATATTACAGCTTTGGATTCTTGAGTCCCTGATCATCAGCTTCATGGTGAACTAGGTTATCAGATACATAATTAAATCCTTGCTCTTTTCTATGGAAAAAGACAAGTACAATTTGGATTGAGAAATGAGATCTATAGTCATATAGTATATTTTGCTTTTGTTTACTATTTACGGCATATAATTCCTTGTAGCCCTGACTGCACTCACAATGTTTGGAGTATTGGAGATAATGGTACCACATAAGGAATGAGTGCTGAAGTGTCTTACTGAACTCAATCCTTAGCTCTGTGTCCCTATGTGTAACACTTGGAAGCCACTCCTGTGCTCCCATAGAAACCCTAAAATGTCTCACGTTTAGAAAATATAATGGTGGCTATTTAATAATGTTTGCCTCTTCTCTGGAAGATGATTATTCAGATTAATTGTGTAGAAAATTAGTCTGATGATTTGATTTCCTTATTTTTTGATCTCAGCCAACAATAAAGTGAAATTGTTTTCTGTGGTTTCCTCTGAGGTGACTGACACATACAGTATTTCAGAGGGTGCATTTGTCTGTGCCTACCTCAGTTTGCAGATTTCTTCCTGCATAGCTCTGCCTGCTTTACACTGAGCCAGAACAGAGCAGTGGCTATCCCAATTTTTTGTTTTTGCTATGCTAGTTTGTACAGTTATCACTCTTACTTAGAAAAATATTGGAGCAGCACCTAAGCAAATTTCTCCTTTTGATAATAATTCTACAAAGTTACATGTCTCCTAGTCCTCCGGGTTCTTCATCTACTGCTTCTCACTTCCACATAATCTTCAACCAAGAGCTTTCTAAAATATTAGGAAGATTGTTGCCTTTTAGGTTGAAGATTTATTCATTTATTATGGTATTTACCCTGACTATCACCTCTTTCCAAAAGGGGGAATGATATTTAGGCTTCTTCCTTTTTTCTCCCGGGAAACTCTGTATCTGTTCATATTTCCCACAGGACACGTTTGTTTTGGGGCAGGCAAGGCCCTACAAGTCACATGGAATGCTTAACTTGGAGAGATCATTGTCCTTTTCTTAGACATAGCCTTGTAGCCATCTCGGCAGAGACACTTAGTAGATTTGTAAAGAGCTTCATGTAGTTATAGTTCCAGGAGACAAGGATCTTTTTCTAAATACATAAAACATATCTTAAAATTGAAAAATGGAAAGCATTTTGATACTTTCAAATAACCTTTGAGATCAGATGTTTTATTTGCTCTGTGAGTCACCAGTTCATCTCTCTCCTAATATTCACTGTGGGTTTTTTATTTGATAAGATCCACATTCCTCCCTGCAAAAGGACTTTGAAATTAATGTGCTTTAATGACAACCCTGTCTGCTGCTGCCCCTGCGGTCCCTGTCCCCATTCTTGCTGCCATCATTACCAGGGTTAGGAGAGACTATGGCAGGGGCAATCACAGCAGAACAGTGGAAGAGGCTGGGACAGTCCCTGCCAGTCTCTGATTACCTGTTCCACATCTTCCAGAATGGGCTTTGTGTCCTGGACAGCCAATGTCAATTTTGTCATGTTTTGCTACAAAAGTGTAAAAGCTGATGGGGCACCAACAGACTGCATTGCCAATGGTTTGCTTGAAAAGGAATATTGAACTTGTACATAGTACTTCTTACCCATGTGTCCTGTAAGAATTTATGGAGAAAGACAATCATCATTACTCTGAACTGAGGATGGGTAACTCAGGCGTCTTTTGCTTACAGAGCACTGAGAAAGTGCTGTCTCAAAGCCTCCTCTTCCATCCACCCCCCTGGAAAAACAAATGCTGGAAATGGGAAAAATACTGGGATTGTGCAAGAAATTCTTCCTTTACTGGAAGAAAGTTTACCCGTATCTAACAACATCTTGATCCACCTAGAACTATAGAGACTTGCCAGTCTTCTCACCATAGAGCTGAAGAGAGCTTTGCACTCCTGATGATGCCTCTCAGCCCCTTTTCAGAAATTAAGTAACCCAATGTACTGTATCAAGAAGTCAGCTGAAAATGTCCTTATGGAGAGCTAAGGCTAATTTGCATGTAAACTGTTACTCTAAGCAAGTTTAAACTAAGGCATGTCAAATTAATGAGCAGTTGTGCCAAAATAGTGATACAGTGTTAATTAACACTGAACTGGATGCAGGGCTTTCCACAGGATCAGTCCTGGGAGGGGCCAGACCCGTGCTGGCTGGCTCTAACGAAGCTCAGCAGGAACTAGTTGTGATTGCTGTTTGCTTGCTTTTTGCATAGCTGCACAAACCATTCTGCATGACTTACCAGCTGGACTACTCTTGTGTGAGCAACTGTTACCTGAACCAGCCAGGACTGCTCCCTGTGGAGCAGCTGCGATCTAGTCCTGGACCTTGAAACTTGTCCATTTAATTATCCTGTAATTCCTTTACCCAAGTAGCAAGTGATATATTTTCCAGTAAAGCCCATTCCTAAAGCAAAACTTAGAAAACTAGCTTGTAAGAGTAACTAAAGCTCCAACTAGTGTCTTTCTGCCTCCCCATGTACACAAGGGACTGAAATTTGGGCAGACACATTTTTAGAAGAGGACACTGTATTTAATTATTCCTTCTTTTTGTAGGTGGGGAACTCAGCCTGGGAGAACTTCGTAAGAGGGTTTTTTTTTTTAATGCAACAAGTAAATTATTTCAGCAGTAGCTCTATTGTAAGGCCTGTGTTCACTTCCCAAAGCTGGGTCACCAGTATCTGCCCTAGGACAACATCCAGCTCTCCAAGGCTTTTCCTTCTTCTGCTGTGGTTTCTATATGCATGAGTTGGAAATGAGCATGCATGCATCTTAGCAAGATCCTTCAATCTGGACAATTTGGAATTGACTATAAGATTGTTTGCAGACAAAATGTTTGAAGTACTGGGCACATATGAATTTGTGTCTTCTTGTAGATTTTGGTCTTGATGTTGGTAATATGGGGGGGGGGGAACCCAATCTTTTTGTTTGTTTGTTTGTTGGTTGGTTGGTTGGTTTTTTCTTTTCCTGAGCCAAAATTATGTTTGCCTGCAAATTTAAAAAAGAAATTAATGGAAAGACGCTTTTTTGCCTTAGGTTCTTATAGAAATGATTAAAATCCTTTCCATCTTCTGTATCATCTCCACTTTTGCCATCTAATTGAATTTAAAATGTTTCAATTCTAGTAACACCAGAACAAGCAACAGAGTACAGGTGCATCATTCAATCATGTTTTACATTAGAGGACAATTCTTTAAAACAAAAATATCAAAATAACCCCTCTAGAACATGAATAAATGCTCAGTTACATGTTTTAACAATACTAGCAGCATATAGTGGAAAATTGATTGCACATTCCTTATTTGCTTGTGTCCTTCATGCATATGTATAATAGAAAAATATTTTAGTTTTGTTCACTCCTTAATACTTTTCATGGACACAACTTATTAAATGAAGGTGGTCTGAATTTTGTAAAATATATTTAGCATTACCAAATACATTTCTGGCCCTCCAAAATCTAGACAAGCAAAAAACCCAAAATACTTCTGATCAAACAAATATGCAGGTTTATTAGAACAAGTTTTCATGTTTTAAACTTGCAATGGTTTCAAAATTTTTTGTTTCCTTCTGTTTCCATTAGGCTACCCCTGTGATAACCCGAAGTAGTTTTTAAAAAAATATCTCCACAGATAAACAAATAAAAAATATTGGCTGTATCTTCCAACATTATAATTATGTGAAAAAGTCAGTATTTACAAAAAATGTCTGGAAACCAAATATTGATAAATTGTGTTGTCAGTTTAATTACAGAAACTATAGGACACTCACAGGGGAAATTTATGCTGACTAGCCCCAAGTGTAAGCCTATATTTTGTAGCGTATTTGAAAAAAACCTAAATTTATACTATGGGTCTGTTTGCTTTAATACATATACTGGTCCTTACCCAGTTCATTTTTATTATCAACAATATTCTACACATGTTTTTTCATTATGTTTTCTGTTTGGATTTAAAGTGCAATAGAAAAAACAATTATGCAAACATGAAAATTCTGTTAGTACAGTTAATTGTTTTTTAATACAATTTCATGTACAAAGAAAGTAGTAGCACAAACAGAAAACCAGGCAAAGGAGAGTGTTCTTCATTTGAAACACTTGCAGTTTCAGTAACTATGAATTACTTAGTTGCAAAACATACACAGTACACATAATGTGCACAAACGCACACAGCATCACTGCATGCGGTTTTTTTTACTAAAGTATAGCTTCAGGTTCACAAACTTTCGTCCAGATTTGGTGAGAGCTGTAGTCACATTTGTATATTAAAAGTAGTCAAAAATATAGTCTGTTAAATATAAGCCATTTCACCACACTGTTCTCTGGGTTCTAGTGCTTTGAACACAGCAAACACAAGAAAAGAAGAGAATGGAGCCAAAATTTTTTTTAGTGACAAAAAAGAATTTCTTTTAGGTAAAATACTCCCTATTCTTTGCCCAGAATAATCAGTGGGGAGCTTCTGGAGTGGTTTAAGATGATCTTACTCTGCATCTAACTCAATTTCTGCTACAATTATTGAGGCAAGCGTGGGCACCATCCTCAGTGAAAGCCACATGCAATCTCCTCAAACAATTAGAAAAACAATCTTGTTTGTTGGGTTTTGGTGGGAAAGAAAGAAATAAACCTGCTGCTGAGCTTCCACACTTGTGTCCCACTGCTCCAGCAGCCAGCTAGGACTGTGTCAGCAGTCCTGCAGGGGGCCGGGGGACAACCTGGATTTCAGGATCCGGCAAGCTCAGGAAAACAGAGCACACAGGTAGCTGTACTTCTCAAAGAGATTCTCAAGACTTTAAAATGCAGCAAAACTTATTCAAGGATCTTCAAAACCCAACCTCGGTGTAAGAGACAGGCTCCACAGAAAGATGTAATAGGATTGTTTACCATATAAATGAACTACAGTCAACTTAGCATGCATTGTATTGAAAAGAAGCACACCTTGAATGCTTTGTAATTAGCAAATGTGTTATGATGATTTTTTATTGAAGTTTACTGACAATTTTTAAGACTATATTGTCATGAGCTGGTAATAAAAGTAATATAAAAGGACAAGCCAACAACATTGACAATTTTTGTATGTTCCCAGAAGACTTGTAAGTTTGATTCTCAGATCTGTGTCTTGAAATACCCTGGTTCTACAGCTCTTACCAAATGACTACACTCTTCTGAGCTCATGAGACTATTTGCTTGACAACCAAGCAATGTAGCTTGATCCTAGAAGACTTAGTGAATTAAAAAAATAAAAGATGACATTCCTACCAATAAGGCAAGTGGTTCTGGTATCCATTATGAGTTTTCCTGGTGTAACTGTTTGTAATGGTGCTGAGCTAGTCATAGTATATCATACTTATTTATCAATATATTTTTAAAGTTAGTTTAAAAAATTGAAGTAGGTGAAATAAGGCACACACACACACAAATATGCTGTATAATTTCCATTGACAAGAAGGGAAGAGGAAATGTCACCCTAAAAATGAAACCCCACAATACACATACAGACATCAACAGCACTAAAAGATTTGCCTTCACAGGGGACGTTAAATTTCAGTGTCTGAGAATAGCTAAACCTTTACAAAATGAAGCATCATGAGCAACTGAATTCCAACAACTTGGAGTCTGTCTAACCCCTTTCCTTATCTGGACAGCCAAGACGTTTTTCCCAACTAACTTCTTTTAATGTTTATGACTAAACTGTAATCTTGCTCATTTGTCTTCTTTTCCCGTGACTTCAAACAATTATGAGAAGTTTTATGCATTACCATTAGAGAGTGGAATTACCCCAATACATGACAGCTCCCATATTTTTACTGTTTTAAACAGCAAGCCAACAATGCACTTAGTATTTTAGAAACAGACAAAAAATCAAAATAAATTCAATTTAAAAAAAAATTGCTTTATTGTTGCCACCCCTTCCTGATCAGTTGCCCAAATCCTAAATAACTTTCAGAAAATAATTTACATACTGCAGCATAGCTTATCAAGCAAGGTGGCACTTTTTGTCTCATGGCCATCTTAGTCATTTCTTGGTAATATGATGGTGCCCTGGACTGGCATAAAGTGCCACAACCTTCCCAAACACTGTGACAGGACTGTCACAGGGCAAGCCCTGCCTGCCCTGAGGCCTGTCTCACATTGGAATGGGGATGAAGCTGGTCGATTTGGCGTGGGGCATCTCTCTCCATGTGTTTAGGCTGTGACTTGGGCTTCTGTTGTTGGTGAAAGAAGTCTGTCGCTTGCTATTGCTGTTTGAATCTTCTTTACTCAGCGTTTGCTTTATTTTTTGGCAGCAAGGGAAGCTCTGTAGGCAGTCTTGGAGGAGGTGCCCACTGAAGAACATGTAGATCCACGGGTTACAGCAACTGTTCAGGCTGGCCAGCAGAGCTGTAACAGTTGTCGCAGTGTTTTCAGAATCTGGGTAGGGGGAGAGAAAGCTATTTAACCATCAAAAGAATATTTGCACCATTCAGTCAATTACTTCATTAACCATTGGATTTATTTTCCTGAACATTTGAGTTCTAAATGTTGAGTTGCAGCATTTGGAACAAATAATGAGAACATAATCAGTAAAGGTCTCATTTGTGTAAGGCTGTCATTGAAGTCAATGGGGATTTCTCTGAACAGACTTCAAAAAGCTGTGACAGAATAAGTTACTGGGTAATCCATCAAAAATAATGATTTAGTCACATTTCCACTTGTGTGTATCCATGTGTTGATAAGTTCCTGCTTTAGATACTGAAAAGTTTTTTCAAGATCCTGGGAGACAATGATAAAATTTCCACTGCTTCCAATAACACTGAATTTTGCTGCATATATTTGCATCCTGAAAAGTATTGAATGCTCAACTAACTACTGGATTGTCAATCAAATCTGGATTTTGGAGGTTCAACAAGTTTTTCTTAAGGGAAAAATGGAACTTTGCACTATGGAATGAAAAAACTATGGTGTTCTACCCTCAAACACTAGTTAATAGTTAGACCAAATACTCTAAATATGTATTTAGTCTAATCAATTATCAGTGACTTTTCTTTGTAAATATTGAATCTTCAAAGAAGTATAATTACTGTGTTATGCAGTTCCATAGATTTGAAGAATGTCTTCAAACAAACCTATCAAAGACCCATCTGTTCAATTTGATTTAAATTCCTTTGAAGGAAAAAAAATCTGTTTACTGCAAGCCTTTATTTTTCTATAGAGATCTGCATTATAGGCTTGACTTTAGTCCCATATTAGAGGCAATCAACACTCTCACTACAGTAAATGATAATTTGGGGATATTAAAAAAAATCAAGAAATTATGGATTCCAACATTTTGATTTGCTGCTCTCTCATTATGAGGAAACAGAATATATGTCACTATGCTGCCTGTCATTACCTGTGTGATAGCTTTTATACTCACCAATTTTTTTCAGCCATATTTAACACCAGGACAGATATCTCCAAAGTCTAAACTGCCACTGATTCATAAAAACCCCTGAATTGACAAATGGAGCTACTCAGAGGTGGCTGCCTTGCTGAGAGGAAGGGTTCAGGGTGTGCTCAACCCTATTATTAGACAGCAGAAACAGGAAAGATGTAATATGTTCTCTCTTCACATAACTGCTCTGACATGTGTGCGTGCATGCTTCTCAACAATATTAAACATTTCTAACGTTTTCTTATCGGCAGCTTCAAACGGACGAAAATGTTGCTGGTTCAAACTGCGGCAGCAAATACTCCGCTTTCCATCCGCTCGTTTTGCTCGGGATCAGAGGGCTGCAGCTGCTGCTCCTCTCCAGAGGCGACAGGCCGAGCCAAGCGCCGCGGCCGCCGCCGCTCCTGGGGCCGCCAGGTCCGGGACTACGAGCGGTGCCGGCGGGGCGGCCCCGAGGGCGGCGACTGCCCAGGACTGTCTCTTCTCCTCGACAAGGACGCTCTGACACTGTTCCCCGGAGAGAGAGGGACCGGTCCGAGGCCGGGAGGGCACGCCTCGGTCCCGCTCTCCGCTCCCGCTCCCAGTTTCCCCCCCGCTCGTCTCAGCGCTGCGCAGCGCCCCGGGACAGCCGGCTGAGCCCCGAACGCGTGCGAGGCGGCCGCGGGGGACAAGAGGCGGCGTCACCTACCGACCCAGGGGAAGCGCTGGTCCCAGACGGACCACATCTGGATGGTGAAGAAGGGCGCCCAGCAAACGACGTACACCGAGACGATCACGAAGGTCATCTTGACGGTGCGGATTTTGGCGCGGGAGATGGTTTTGACGTTGCTGACACAAGGGGCGAGCAGCAGCCCCCGTCGCGGACCACCATCATCACCTGCCCGCCGCCCGCCACCCGCTGCTGCCGCCTCCCCCGGGCGCGTCTTGCCCCGCACGTTGCGCCAGATGCGGTAGCAGATGAAGCCGTAGCAGATGATGAGGATGAGGACGGGCGCGATAAAGATGCCGCCGGTGATCCAGGTGATGTAGGCGCGGGGCCCCCAGGGCATGATGAAGTGCGCCCAGCAGTCGTAGACCTGCGAGCCGCGCTCCACTTCGCTGAGGGAGAAGATGAAGTACTGCGGGGTGCTGAGCAGCAGGCTGAGCGCCCAGGCCGCCGCGATCATCCCGTACGAGCGCTTGGTGGGCCGCTGCAGCGTCTTCAGCGGGTGGCAGACGGCGATGTAGCGGTCGGCGGTCATGGCCACCAGCATGTACGCCGAGGCGAACATGCCGAAGACTTGCAGGTGCTTGACGACGCGGCAGAGCCCGTCGGGGCCGTGGAAGCGGTGGGTCACCTCCCAGCAGAGCTGGGGAAGCACCTGGAAGAAGGCTACCACCAGGTCGGCCAGGCTGAGGTGGCGGATGAAGAGGTGCATGCGAGACGCCTTGCGCGGCGTACGCCGCAGGGCCAGCAGCACGCTGGCGTTCCCCACCACTGCCACCGCGAAGGTGATGGCCAACACCGCGATCTCCAGCTTCGCCAGCTCCTCGTCCCGCCCGAAGGGGTCCCAGCCTCCCAGGCTGCCGTTCGGCGACCCCGACCACGCCTCGGGACTGGGGCTGCTGCCGCCGCCGGGCTCCGCCGCCGGCCAGCGGCTGCCATTCCCGGGCGAAGGCACGGCCCGGGGACAGCCGGCGCCGCCGACGAGGCGCATGGAGGGGCTGCGCGGTGGGGCCCGGCCCCGCTCGACCCCTGCTCGTCCGCTCGCCTGCCTTTTCCCCTCCGGTGGCGCGGAGCGCCGGGCCAGGTGCCTTTATCCCCCGGGCGCGGGAGGCGAGGCGAGGGAGGGGGAGCTCCCGCGCCAGTGGCTGCCCAGCGCCTGACGCCAGCCCCCCTTTCCCCGGCAGCCGCCGCCCGCTCGCCCGGCCATGGTACCAGGGCCGCCCCTCCGACAGCGCTGCACCGAGGGGGCGCAGGCACCCACACTCCTTCCCGGCCCCGGGAGCCCCGGAACGGGGCTCACGGAGACCTCCCTTACGGTCCGGTAAAGCAGCACTTATAATTGCGAGTAAAACTGCCGTAATCATGCAGAGCAAACGGAGGTCTGTCAGCATCAGCCTGCACACCTCGATCTAGCTTCTAGCCAAGGCAAAGTGACTTGCGTGCTGGTTTGGTCCTGGGAGAGTCCACCTGGGCCTTGGGCATTTCACTGTCATGCTGGGATCAACCCCAGAGAAGTAAATTATTAGAAAAAATAGCACAGAGTTTCAAAGCAACCTAATATTTTTGAAGGTTTCAGGACTTAATCTCAGACGATAAATGTCATCCAAGCCCTAGTGTAGGTCTAAACCACACGTTTCTGCAAGTACAAGCAAAATCTCCACATTTACTGGAGAGTTTCTAGCAGTGAACCATTAAAATTCTTGTGTTAAACAAGGTTTAGATGAAGAGTTTTCCTCCTCTTGATAGAATGAATGGATTTGGTGAAAATTTTGGTCCCATTGTCATGAGTGTGGATTATATCCTGATTTCACTGGAACTTGAATTTGACCCTTCATTTGGAATTCTTTCCTTCAGCCACAAAAAACACATAAAATCACAACAAAGATATACTTAGATACCAGCCTTACTGTGTTTTTAATAAAATTCCCTAGGTCACATCATAGGTGGTTACCATTAAATTCAGTTACAAAAATTACATGATTTTACATGGAGAAGAAGAAACGGGGAAAAATGAAAGATTAAATCTTACTTCTTTAATTAAAGAGGTATTTCCAAAGTTTTTGACTCCAGGAGAGTTTTAAAGTTTAAAATACAAGATGATAGGCTTCTGAACATGTTAATATCGTGCAAGGCTTTTTTGCCACTTTCTGGGTTTGTTAGCCCCTGAGAGGGTATGTGCACCCACCCCAGACTGCCACTATCCTTCCTTTGCTTGGGGATCAGTGGCAGGAGTTTAAGACGACACCTGCTTCCACAGTGAAAATAGTTGTCACAAGTTTTCCAATTAAAACTGCAAACCCTCACAAAACCTGGAAATACAGACAATAAATGTGGCTATCCTAAGCAAACTTTCTAGCAAACTTATTTCTTTAAACTTTTGTTCCAAAACCTGATTTTTATGAACAGTTCAGTGCATTATTCACAGCTTTGTGCCTATTTATTGTATTAGACCTGGGAAACTGGTGTGACTACAGTTTTCAGGTCAAATAGAGAGGGGAAATTAAAGCTGCATATCACAAATCCCACAACACTGCACCACTACCAAGGCTTCTTTCACATGCCTTGCCTGTCTCTCTGACATACTTTACAGGAGTTGAATGTTACATAAATGAATGGTGTTACTCAGGAAACTGCTAACAGATTTTCTGCTGTGCAAACTATGTGAGGATCATAAAGCTCTATTCACCGCCGGGTATGTCATCTATTAACAGAAGATGTTGTTCAGGTTTGACAGAGAAATATATTTAGCACCAAGATGATAGGATAAATGTGGTTGTATTAGTTCAGGGCACTGAGAATTTGTCAAGTCCACATCAACTCAGAAACACTCCTTTTCCAACCCATTCTTTGTTCCTCTGAATGGCGTTTATAATAATGTTTCCAGAGCAAAGGGCTGGAAAGTTGTCTAAATATCATTGCACAAGGCTGTACCTAGTGATTACATGCAATGTTAAGCATGATATGGATAATAATTTTTACTGTGCTTTACTCCATCAGACAGAAATAATCTAGGACTAGTCTTGCTGTATTTGTTTCATTTCCCATATTGGTCAAAATTGATGTTTTTATAGGTAGCATACCTGAAGAGGCTGTTACAAATTCCTTTGTTTCAACAAACCTAGGTAAATCAGTGGAGAATTTTGTTTATATCTAGTAGTTAAAAAATACCCTCCAGAAAAATTCACAGCTCCTAAGGTTTCTATACTAGATTATTCAGCATCTAGTCTGATCCTGGTTGCTTAATCCTAAGAGTATTGATGTTCTTCAAATTAATCAGTACTTGTAGAATAGCCTTCGAAAGAGAAAAATTGCCACTGGGAAGGCTGACAGAGGAAATTAATATTTTTGCCCTGTGATTCACCTGGACTTCAGGTTGGAGCTGAACTCTCAGTAAAGAAAAATGAGACTGCTGTTACAAGAAACCTTTATTTGTTCTCACTAGGCACACAGCTTTCTTATAGAACTAAGAATGGTAAGGATTTCTAGCATGTTCTCTGCTGCCATACAAGTTTCTGTAAAAGTGCTCGAAGGTTGACAGATATCTTTCTGAGTGGTGAATTCATTGAAGACTGAATGGGTTCTATAAAGTACTCAAAAACCTAACTGGAACATGATCAAGTGTGTTGCCAAATGCAGCTGTTTTCCATTCATTCCTTGCTGTTGTGGTGGTGACTTCACCTCCAGACTCAGCCTCTTTCTCCAGGCAAAAGAAATGCTCTGAGTAAGTCAAAGAGTGAAGATTTTAATCCTGGGAAATTGATGATGATTTGTATTCTGCAAGATAAATTTTAAACAGAAAATGGAGGCGGGGGGGGGGGCTTTCCGCATAATCTTCTTCAGGAAAACTGGTTGTTTGGAATTTTAGTCAAACTATGGTTGTCTGCCAGGTTTTGTGAAGAGTTCCTCTAGCAATTAAGTTGCTAAAATCATTATAAGCAAAAAAACCTCAAGCTTTTAAAATAAATTCCTCATGCAGGATAAGGGTTAAAGTACTGCTAAAAAAGGAGGTCTGTTTATATGTTGAAGATTCAGCTGCCTTGTTAAAAAGCGCATAAAACATCTACATAGATATGAACAGTTGTCTCCTGCAATCTGTCTCCAAGTTCAAAGTATCTGTAATGCTCCCTTTGACTAACACAGTTTAGTAAATAAGGAGGAGTTTGGTAGGCTTCCCAGAGAGCCACAAGACTTAGATGCTCCAAATCCCAAACTTAAAATTCACAGCTATGGGAACCAAGCGGAAAAAGCCCATGTGCTGAGTGAGGGACTACTAAAAGCTGGGGTCACCAGGGAGGCAAGCAGATGCACCATTCATTTGCCATCCCTGTGAAGAAAATGTCACCTGAAGGTAGACAGGAGCACACAAAGCCCACAAAGCAGACTCCTGAAAAAATGCCTTGTTGGCCCTCTATTAGTCTAGCTTTTGGGCTACCAGAGCAAAATCAAGTGAAGAATTGACCCAAACTACCTTCAAAATAGATTACAAGTTTGAATTGAGGATTCTGGAAAGGCTGTAGTACAAGACCAAGAGATAAGTGAGACTAAGGGCCAACTCCTACTCAGGAAAACACAAAATTAAGAAAGCATCCGTAAAGGACAGAAGTTCAAGATTAGCCCTCAATATTCAGTTTGCAAAAGCCCAGTTCAGTGTTTGGAAATGTTTATAAGTGACCAGGAAAAAAAGAGCTTTAAGGTTATGCCCCAAGTGTTCCTTTGCTTGCATAACTAGATAGAATTATATTCTAACAGCATAATTAGATTCTGGTATTTGTATACATAGGAAGTCACGTCTGGCCATCCCTGCCATACTGCATTTCTTTTCATGACAGCGTGTCGTGATTTAACCACAGACAGCAAGTGAGCACCAACAACTGCTCACTCAGTCCTCCCCAGTGGGATGGGAGAAAGAATCAGAAGGGAAAACACGTGGGTTGGGATAAAGACAGTTTAATAGGTAAAGCAAAAGCTTTGCACACAACCAAGCAAAACAAGGAATTCATGCACCACTTCCCATGGGCAGGCAGGTGTTCAGCCATCTCCGGGAGAGCAGAGCTCTGTCATGCACAGCAGTGACTTGGGAAGACAAACGCCGTCACTCTGAACATCCCGCCCTTTCTCTTTCTTTCCCCAGTCTTATACGCTGAGCATGAAATCACATGGTGTGGGATATCCCTGGGAGCAGCTGTCCCCACTGTATCCCTGCCCAGTTCCTTATGCACCCCCAGTCCACCCACTGGTGGGGTGTCCGGAGAAGCAGAAAATGCCTCAGCTCTGTCTATGCACTGCTCAGCAGTAACAAAAGCATCCCTGTTATCAACAACGTTTCCAGCACAAATCCAAAACATAGCCACACACAAAGCTACTGTGGAGAAAATTAACTCTCTCCCAGCCAAAACCAGCACATGGAGGTTGACTGTGGTATTCAGGCAGTATTGCAGAGGGACCTGTGCAGATACATGTCACCAGAAGAAGCAGCATGTTGCCCTTTCCCTTTTGCCTCTTTCCTTACATCCTTTGTTGACCTCGTTGACAGCAATAAGGGCCTTCAGGATGCAGAGTTCAACCATTCCCCTGAAGAAATGTTAACACAGCAGCTTATCTGTATTTCAAGGCAGCGAAGGAAATGGGCATTTGAAGACGTAATTGACCTTTGTGTGTTTATAACCTTGTGGAAGGAACATATCAAAACAACGTGGTGAAAGATCCTGCCTTTCCCCATCAAATCAAGTTGATCAGATTTTCAACATGTCCAAGGCACAATAAAAATCTGTGTGAGACAATTTAACTAGAGCCTCAGCCAGCAGATCTCTCATTAAATCTGAAGAGTTGAAGTCATTAATCCATAAATCCACAGAATCATTCAATTTTTTCGTTAGCAGAATAAGAGAAATTTAGAACTGAGCTTCCTCACAATATGCTTGCCTGGTGAAATTGTGTAATTGCAGAGTTTCCAGAGCTGAAAGAGACTTAATATGCATTTTACACTTCCACAGATATTGCTCCAGTGTTTTTGCTTTAAGCACATAATCAGTAGCTTTGTCTCTCAGTTCTCTTATTTCAGAGATGTAAAAGGTTCTTACTTCCTTGAACCAGTTTCTAAATTATTCCTATCTAGAATTTCATTCCATATGTAACCTACTGTGGTGGGCTGATGCTGGCTAGATGTCAGGTGTCCACCAAAGCCATTCTATCACTCCCCTCCTCAGCTGGAGAGCAGCTTCTCACAGAGGCTGTACCTCTTGTCCCCCCTTACCAAAACTTTGTCACACAAACCCAGCACACCTGCTGTTTCTATCCTTGTGTTAACACCTACCTTCCTTATGCCTTTTACAAATTTTGATTTATCTAAGGGCAATTTATTAATGACTTTTGCATTCTATCCTAGTTAACATACACTAAGCCAAGCCAAAGGAAAATACTTCATAATGTTTGGTGGCAAAAGTAGTCAATATAAACAAACTGAAATGAAGTTTAAGGTTTATTTCTGTGATATCTTCTCAGAAAATATTTGACATAGTGAGATGCAACTCTCTTAAAAAATTATAGTACTAATAAAGATTCTGTTCAGGCATTTAAAGTAGTAGGAAGGTACACAGAAAATTTATGCATAACAAGTTTGCTGAGGGACTTAACTACAACTGACAATGGCACATCAACTGATTCTAGAAAGTGGTGAATTTGTGTAATAACTAGTCATTGTACAAAACTGCTTTATTTATCCCAGAACTATGCATAGAACTGAAAGCATATTGTGTTTGAAAATACACTGGCAGAGCATTTCTGCTTCATAATTCTAATTGAAAGACAAAGCCACTTAACATTTATGGAATAAAGGATAATGCTTCTGTTAATTACAAAATTTATTGTAGTAGCTATCATTAGGAAACATGTTCTAAAGCAGTTTAAAATGAATTAGTTTTGAAACAGTGTGTATGTATGTAATTTTTCTTATGATGATCATTTTGAAGGGCCTGCTGATATGCAATATTGGTGGTTGATGCAGAATACTAATGCAACCATTATGTAAAGAAAAACACCTCTCAAATAATTTATACTGAAAATATTGTGGCAGCTGCATTCTCACCAGCTTGGTAGTTCAGGGTGCTATCATCACAGTTATTTTCCCACTGCATTCCTGAGAAATAGGATCCAGTTTTTATCAAGCTGGAGAAGGTACAAGTGCCAACTACTATTATGGATTAGTATATACATTCATTTTTCCAGTTTCTACAGGACTATCCTCTGTGAGGCTGTTCTCTCCCAGTATAAAGCCCAATCCTCTTTGGAAGAAAACTGACTAAAAATATTTTAACCAAAATTTTATTAGAATGCAAATTTAAGGATATCGAAGGCTGCAGGTATATTGCTGTCTTTTACCTGAGCTGTGGCCTGCAATGTGTTCAAGATGAAGAAGAAAGAAATAGCATTTTCCCTACCTATTTCCAGTGTGTCTTCTTACCATGTTTCCTGTCCTTATCTGAGCCAGCAACAAGCTGACAGTGCTGACAGCTGAAAGGCTTTTATCTGTTCAGGCATCTCCAGAGATAAAACAAAATAAATAATGGTATTGAGGAAGGCAAAGAAGAATCAGACATTGAATCAGTTAGAGAGAAGAAAGCTGAAACAAAGGTCAGGGAGGTAGGTTGATTTTGGAGTTGGCTGTTGGGTAACGTGAGCATGTGAAAGGAGAATCCAAACAGTGTGATGAGCAGCAGCTCTGTGTCTGAGGCATGGCCAAGAGATGCCCTGGTGCCTCAACCTTAGGTTCACACACTGATGAGGTAGATTTGGGGGTTGAAGAAGACCAACAGAAGAAAGCAGAAAAACATCAATTATATTTAGATGGTGCACTGAGTACCTTGGCTGCTGATTTCATTGTAAGGTTTGTTGGTTTTTTTAAGCACATGTGGATACAGACTGGTAATTAGCAGCCCTAGATCAAACATGGCCTGACTTTTGTGTAGGTATCCATGTTGCTGTTGCATAAATTGTATCATGGCAAGTACTTAGACAGGGAGAACATAGTGATAACAATTACTGCAGCTTCAGGGCACCTCGAGGTATTCTTGCTTTATACTTTAATCTACTACAGTTTGTCATTTTCACTCCAAACAGGTTCACTACCTGGCAGTTTTAAGCAGACTCTCTTTGCACTCCCCTTATCATCATATTTAGAAACTCTATATCATATAACATTTTACTTGTTCCTTTTATGACCAGAGGAAAATTTGTATGCTTCTAAGATAAAGAATGTTAACAAAGTAATAAATTTTAGGGGATAGGAGGTACTAACAAACTGGTTAGCATGACATGAGAGGAAAAGCATTTCCATGAGAGACAGCCAAGCTATAAGCCAAAGTATACAGTTTTATGTCTTGTGAATAAACATTTTTAACGGTTTCTGGGTAAGCTTTGCAATTGCACTGCTTATGCTTGACTTTCCAATAGCAGGATTAGTAAACCATGTGAAATGTCTTTTTTGAACTAGAGAAAATAGATTTTATATTTAATTTTTTGTCAGCTACACAGGGAAGAACAGAGGTGATTGTAGTAGAGTAGCTAGATCCAGATCGCAGAACAGAAGAGTAAAGAAAATTTGGAACAGAATTCTATGGCTGAAATCCAGTACATAGAGTTCTTCTGAAACTTTCTTAGACTTCTAAGAGTGTTTATATATGAACCTTTTCAAAAGGAAAGAAGAAAAAGCTTTTCCTTGCATTTCTTCAAAACTAAAAATGAAATCTTCATGGAACTGATTGTTATGGAAGGCTTCCATTAGTGTTTGCTTCCAGTAGTCTTCCGTGAATGCCTGTATCATTTACTGAGAAGTAACTGGCACTATTTCATACTGGTTGTGATTTTCTTTTAATCTTTTCTAACTGGTATGGAAAATACTGTGTTGCATATTTTATCTAGGGAAGTCATGGGAATTACCAGGAGAGCATGTATGAGGAAGGATGTACATATACAGCAGCTACATACAGAACAAGCCTTCAAACACTGCATTAGTTAATTTAATGACATTACAACCACAGGAACGGCGTGATGTGATCCAAAGTCACATTTGTGGTTAAATTCTTAGGTAGTTCAGACTTAGAATAAATTTGGTATGCTGTGTGAAAGTAAGTTCGTCAACATTATGGACTTTATGTTTAAATTGGCTGCTGTTGACATATTTCAGTCCTTCCAGTCCCCTGTCTACAATGTAGCAAGAAAGTCTTATAATGCATTTGTAACACCTATGCCCCTACTTGTAAGAGTCACGATTTTCTCTAAATTCTTTCACCTTCAACAGTATGAACAGTATGATAATATCTTATTATCTCAAGTGAGTTCTAGGAGATGCTTGTCCCTGTTTTGAGCAAGGCAACATCCTTCTTCTGTTTCTGTGACTGTCACCACCACCACCACCAGTATGAGAGGACACACAGTTAAAGAGAGATGACCAGGAGGCTGAGTCTGTTATTTGGGGGGACAAATGTATCTCTACAGTTGCCACAGAGCACACCTATTGCTAGAAAAGGTATTAAACTCTCTATTAAATAAAGTAGTATTTTTGATTAATATTTAAATGTGTTTCTGGGTAATATTCATGCTGATTTGTACTAATGTTTTTTATTAATTCCTTGAAGTTATTAAGATGAGTAGATGAGATGAGTTTTCTGTTCCTGAAACTGCCATTTTCAGTTTCAGTCTTCAGCCCTTGTAGGGATACAGCTGCTGCTGGAGCATGACTTAGTGTAGTCCCCTATTAATAGAGTCTCCCTTTCAGCTACTTTATTATCACCCTCTGCATTACAAACATTTCCAAGTTATGGAACTAGAAAATACCAACAGGAATCAGAAGATTGTACAGAAGTCTGCTCATTAGTTTTGCCCACTCACTAGAAGAAGGATCAATATGAGATTTCCAATCCCAAAATATTGTGAGAAGAAAAGTTATAGAGTCTCCAGAGCTAACAACTTCTCCTCTTTACTCAACAGGTTTCCACAAGGAAGGCAGGAAAAGAAGACAGGACAACAACAGAGCATCAAGATGAGCCAGACACCTAAGACGGCACTATTTCTCCAGCTCAGAAGCATCAGTTAGACTGCAACTTCCCAGATGAGTTTGCCAAAACACAGTACAGCTTTTAGGGTAAAGAACTCCCTTTAATAGCTGCAGTGTGATGCAAAAAATGCCACTTGATAATTTAAATATGAGCAGCAATGCCCATTAATAAACCTATATCTTGAAAGCTGAAATGAACCAGCCTCAGTAGAAATTCTTAGCAACTATTGGTTTGCTGAAGAACACATTTTTAATGTGTCCTTTGGAGTGATTGCTTTACACAGGTCCATAGATGTTTTGGAGAATACTGATTATAACTAACAAATTGACAGATGTGCCTGAACAGTATCCAGAGGCATCATTACGATTTGGTCTGCTCTTTCTTGCATCTCTGGATGATGATGATGATGTACGTGCTTGAATAGAATTACTCTGCACTACATTAAAACATCCTTACCTCCCTGAAAACCTTAATAAAGTTCCTATTAAAATCCGCAGGGAAGAGCTCTAGATAAATTCAGAAAGTACAGTAAGGACCGGCTTCAGAAATTTTAGCTTCTATGGTTGTACTGTAGACGTACTGTAGACAGAGAGCCAAATTAGTATTGGCTTGTAAATTAATTAAGCAATACAGGCTTCCACAGCATAATTATGCACTATATTCACAGCTTTTAGTTCATCAATATACAAGAACTTTGATTTTAAGGTGCATGATGCAAAAATGTTGCCTGATTTCTCTGCATGAAGAGGAAAATTCTCTCTTCTATTACCAGGTTCACTTAGCAGCAAAAGCTTTTTTCTGAAAGGATTTAGTTTATCTGTAGAATGAGGTATTTCTTCTGTAGTAAGAGCAAACCTAGATAAAAATTATGTTGGACTATATAGACTTCTTCAGACTTTCTGGAACCAAATGATAAGACAAGTGCCAAGGAGCTGTTGCGCACATTGCACAGTACTGTGAAACAAGCAGGTACACAGGGCAATAGGAAGAAACAGAATGGGAGTTAATACAAGCTAAAGTCCTAGTGGCTTTGTTTCACTTCCAAGAATGTGAATTGAATGCTTTCCTAAATGCATTGGGATATATGGATATAGAAAGAACCTTGGCATAACAGGTGATTGCACAATTAGGTGATTGAAAACTAGGCAGACTGAGCTGTCCCCTGTATGTGCTGTCCAATCTAATGTCTGCTAAGGAACATTGCAGATTTCCTTATGATACTGTGATCATATCCAAATGTTTTTTATGACAAGTCAAGGAAATTAATTTCCTCAAACAAAATTAATAAATGTTTGCAACCATTAAAAGAAACACATGCAGTATTTTCCCTTTGCTTCTTTCTCATAGATTTCTTGTCTTTCTGAGTTTTTAACAAAAAAACAAAACAAAACAAAGCAAAACAAAAACAAACAAAACCCCATTATACAAAGACTTGGATCAACTTGTATATGCATTGCACTTTGCAGAAAAATATGTAGAGTAGACCAAGATTTTTGAATTGTTATCTCCTGTTTATCATTTGTGCACTGAATTAAGACAACAGTGAGGCAGGTGTCTCAATGCTCCTGTAGAGTGGAGATGCTTTCTCAAGTCAGGAGCTCTGGTACCCAGCCCCTACATAAATGCTCTTTATTTTCTAAGTCAACACCATGCAGTAGCTAAGACGCACTGTAGAGATGAAACACTTTTTAGAGATTAAATCACTTAGAGATGTGAACTATTTGCCAGAATGACACATGCCTAGCATTTTGGGGACTGAGATAAATTTACAAGTATAGCATCCCAATTATTTTCTTCTGTCTAATATATTAACTCAAATGTCACTTATATAAGTGAAATCTGTCCTGCTTATACTGTGCATTTTGCAGAATTCAAGCTTTGATTTAAAAATAAAAAACACATCAATTTTGTAGGTACAAGAATTTATCCTATTCAGGCATGGGAGCGACTTTATAAACTAAATCTGGGGACAGTGTATAACAGTGGATCTGAGAGAAGAGAGTTTCTCTTTAAAGACTCAGAATCTGGAACTCATTTATGACTTCACAGGGCAATAAACTTGAATATAACTCTTTTAATAAGGGATAACAAGCTGTTTCTGTTGAAATCCATTTTAGGGAGGGAATAAATTGTGCTGCAGCAGAGGAAATGCAGAGGTGACAGGAGAAGAGACAAGAAACAGGAAAGAGGGAAGCAAAGAGAATAGAAGAAAGGAGGAAAGATCAAACTCCATTAAGACAACATTGCCCATAATGAAGAAGTATCTGAGGTTTTGGCTGTAATGGTCAAAGGATAGAGGAGTGTTGCATATAGATAAAACCTTAAAAAAAGAAAGCCTTGCAAAACCATGGCTCAGGCCTGTTACTTCGGCTAAGTAGAGAAGGACTATGGGAAAGCGGCTCAGCTGAATTAGAGGTACAAAAACAAGTTATAAAACAATGGCATGTTCACATCATGGTGTATGGTGGTTGGTTGAATTATGTTTGTTATGATTTAAAGCCATGTAGCTGACAATGGGCTAACTGGTTAAAAGGGCCTGTTTTTTGCGATAAAGCAGCTCTCCTCTGCGCTGCCTGGGACTCAGCATTGCTTTTCTTCGCACGGAGGAGAGGTAAGATTTGTAGGTGTTATCACTACTAATGATTTGTATCCATTGTTTTAACAAATCTTTTTACCTTTGCCTACCAATATGGCCTCTGGTACTGACAACCATCAAGGTTTTATGTCAGAAAGTTTGGTTGTCTTGGGCTTTTGCTTATTTGCTTTTGTTTGTTGAAAGTACATAGAGGAAATATTCACTCCTAATTTTTCAGGATTTCATGGAAAATCCTTTAATCTAAGCCCCTGAAACTTGTAATTCTCCTGTGAAAAACTTAACATTGCTTGCAGGAGAAAACATAATTGAAAATTAACATTCTTTTTTGATGGGTGATTTTAATATGCATAATATTACATTGAATATGACAGTACTTTTCAAGCAAAAAGATTAAAATACGAACTACTAACTTCACTGAATGGAATTATTTTCTACCTTAAAGAACTGTCCTGGCTCACAACTTTTCTTATTGCTTAACTGCTAAACTAATTTGTAATGATTTCCTGCCACTACCTCAGAAGAGAAAAATTTATGGAGTAAGGGGAATCACACTAAATATACCCTGAGTCCTGTGATAGGGATCCTGCTGGCAGGACCTGCATTGCAGCTTTATGAAGTATCCTACAGTAAATACAGCAGATGAAGTAACACCTGCTGAAGAGTTTTTCAAAGAGTGACCAGATATGCCTCCAAGATGCTGTCCCCACCGAGCACAAGGAACAAACTCAGATGGATGTATTGATTTCCCAACAAGACTGAATCCATCAGGCACCCCCGCTTTGCTCAGGGTTACCCCAAAAGTAGGAGGTTACTTATCATCACTTCTCTAGTCGAGGCAAGTGATATTCTAAGCCCCAGCCATCCTGGAAGCAGGTGGAAGTAAAAAGTGAAGAATCTAATGAAAAAGTAGGGATGGACATGGGCAGCAAGAAAATGCTTGTCAAAAACAAAGCAGAATAAGAGACAGCAACATAAAGAGGAGTTGAGGTTACAATGTCAGGAACACAGACAAAGGGAGAGAAAATAGATCTGTTTCCTGACTCTTCTTTGGGTAAGGCATAAGGATATCATGGCTTCTGTTGTAGTGTTTGGTAGGGCTGTGATGGTAACAGATGGTTTAGTGTACTACTTGATGGTGTCTGTTCCTGAGAGAAGGGGGAAAAGCAAGGTCAGAGTAGGTGCACAGGGCCTGGAAGACATTAATGATGCTTCTGCTATGAAGTTCTTCCACATATTGTTACGGCATTAGCAGCGACCACGACATGTCTGTATCCCAGTGTCTGTGTCCAGCTGCCCACTATCCACTGAGACCTTGAAGGATGCAGGATCAATTTCAATGTGTGAGTGGCCTGGGTTCAGAAGTGTTTAGGACTGGGTCACTTCAAGTGGACACATAATTTGGATGCAGCTATCTCAGTTTGCAGGCAGCAATTTTCGGTATACAGACACAGACTAAGCTTGCATTTTGGCCATATGGTCAGAAAATGACTGTCAAGCTCCCTCTGGTTACTAATATGGTTATAGACCTGGTCCTCTTTCAGGCAACTGAGTTTATCAGGGGCAGAATCAACCTCTATCACCTGGCTGGTTTGATCTTCTCTCTGCAGTTCCCCACATTGATCACCTGCATATGAGCCTCCACATGCATTCTGCTGGCTCTAGTTGACTTATGTCATCACCGATGAAAAATTGTTACCTTGAATTTCTCATCACCTTTGTCCCTTTAGAAGTTGCAAAGGGTTCAAAACAGCTTAATGACTGTGAGCTCTGCTCTGTAATTCATTGGTATCATTGGTAGAGCTTGGAGATAAAGTGACAGCAATGTGTGTATGTGTGTACATATAGCGTGGTACTACAGAAGCAATGGCAGTGGAAAGCATTGCCTTACTCAAGAACACCCTTTCAGACCCTAAGAAAATGCAAGGAAGAAGGGAAAGAAAGAATACTTTGTGAATGGCAGGTGAAAGTCAAGTGCACATACTTAAAACACACGCACTTACTTTCTCTTCTCTTCTCTTCTGCTTGACACATTGATCATGGAAATTTGTGCAGGACTCAGCTCATAGGAAGAAACTCTGCCAGACCAGCGAGAAAATACTTATTCCAAGAACACAACATCTCATGTCCTTCCCTTGCTTTTTAAGTAGGATTATAATCCTACTTAAATAAAAATAAATACTTCAAGCCAGTGCTATTTAAATTAAAGTTAATTTTATCCACCTGTACTGTGGAGTAAAGAAGTATTTGCCGGTACTTTGGGCAAAGAAGAGCTAAGATGAAATATGTTTTTTCTTTGAAGAAACCTCTTTCTGTATCAATAAATACAGCAAAGCCAATGCTTGCCATGTCCTTAATTCTTACACAGGTTTCTGCTTTCCATCAATTTCAACAGATTCACTGACATCCAAATGCTTTGTTATAAAGGTTGATAACTGCCACAGTAATGGGAGGCAGAACCATCCATTATCCAAATAACTTTGCAGACAAGCACTAATAAATATTTTAATTCCCCTACCTGTATTACTGGTCACCTTCCAATTCTGCATGAGCACCTCCAACCCAGGTTCCTGGAA
Source organism: Buphagus erythrorhynchus (assembly GCA_013400855.1). NCBI lineage: Eukaryota > Metazoa > Chordata > Aves > Passeriformes > Sturnidae > Buphagus > Buphagus erythrorhynchus. The sequence continues at coordinate 51,312 of VZTT01020980.1, forward strand.
TTGGAAATGCACCTGGAGTTTCTACACTATTCTAGACTATTAACAGTTATGACTTAAAATATTTTAATTAAAATTTCATATTAATAATACTATTTAATAATGTTTTATTAAATTTCATATTAATAAAACACATAATGGTTTGTTACTGAGGACAATTTCACACAAGTGCAGATAGTTTCACATAAAAATTATTACATTTTCTTCCTGAAGACTGAAATAGTCTTCACTTCACCACCACCAGAAATGAAGTAACCTTCAGTTTTATGCATATAGTAGATACTGGAAACATGAATGTCCCCCTCTTCATCATTCCTTGGCCTACAGCTCCTGACTAAATCACCCACTTCCCTCTTCTGCTGTCAGGCAGTGTAAACAATTTCCCTGCACTGTTTGCTGGGATCCAAGAAACAAATGATAAACAGAATCACTAACATATTTGGAGATAGAATGCACAAGGTCTGGCCCTCATACTTATCCCAAAGAAAAATGAGGCTTAAGTTGTCACTAGCACCATTGCCAGAAGAAGACATTTCCCACCTTCAAATCCTAGGTATGGAACATGTTTAAATCACAAAATAAATAGCATCAGGGCTCCTATGCACCTGGAGATGGCAACTTTCATCCAAAAGTCCATCCAAAGGCAGGAAGATTGCATTGTGCTGATGGGGGAAGAGCTGGATGATCCTTTTCCCCAGACAGCATACAGCACCAGGAGATCTATAAGAGAAACTGTCCTTCCATGGGGTGGAAGGACAATGGTAAAAGGAGCAATAAACCCCCATGCTCTTCCAGATGTTCTTGAATTGTCTTGCAGAAGCACTTGGGACCTGGATGCAATGACACTTCTTTATGTGACCTGGGGTTCTGCCTCTGTCCAGCCAAGAATGCAGCAAATGTTACTCATTTGTCATAAGGGCTGGCATGCAAATGATCTTTTCAGCTGATTTGGTTGAAGCTGTGGATTTGGCTCTTCTTGATGCCTCTCATGCCTACTTCCTTTGGTGAAATTAGGGCTTCACATGCAGAGTATATCACCTGTAGCTCCAGAATCAACCTAGTCCAGTGAACAGGACTGTGTTCCCCCCTTCCCCCTTGCACACCTCCTCAACTGCTTTGGGGGGATCCTGAACTAAATTTTGTGTTCAGAGACAACAGAATTAAATTTCACAAGTTCTAAAAGAAACTTTGGAAATGATGGACCATTCCTGTCCTCATCCATCCATGATTGTGTTAAAATATTCAGTTCACAGAGTGTTCAGCATTGGTGCCTGTCAGACCTGATGGTTCTGCTTGTTTATCCAGATATCAAAAGCAAAAGGTAGAATACTCTGGGTACTTGTACTATACTGCTGCCTTGCAGTACATCTAGTACTCTTTTACTTATGTAGGAAATCTCTTTGATGCACCTTTTCCATTTTGTGACACCACAAACAAGCAAAGAGCTCTCACACCCTTCATAAAACCCGCACTGCCCTTTCAAACCCTGCAGTAGACTGAAATTCATATTCATATTTGCATCAGAATATTTGAGAACAGAGTACTTGCAGCTTTTGAGAAATATGTGAGGCACTATGTCCATTGTGCTTCCACATGGCATTCAAACCAAAGGTCAATCCATATTCTCAACACTCTCAGCACAGATGGTAAAATTGATACCACACTTCTGGCATGAAGGAGCATTTTGGTGTTTAAAATAAAATATAGCTAAATGCTCTAATTTTTGCCAGTATAGAATGAGAAAAAAAGTGTGTTGGTGTTCCAAGACTGATGATGCTGATGTGGAATTCAGAAAGTTGGCTGAGAAAATTATGAGACTCAGTAATTTGAAGAAATAATTATTACCTTACTTCCTGCTTGAATTTGACCTGGCTTTTCATAGGAATGGAGCTTCCTGACTACCTTCCTGTACTGAGCTGGCAGTGTCAGAAATAAAACCAGCACACCACAGCTGAATTTCTCAAGCCAACACAGAAAACCAAGCAAGAAGGATAAGCATTTTTATCACTACTCAATTCTGACACAGCCATCACTCCTCTGTACATTATTTTCAAAAGGGAGGGAAACCAAAACTAAACACGATTTACTAATTTGAAATTTTAAAGGGGAAAGAAATGTGGAATTGAGATCATATATATACCAATCTCCAGGCAAATGAATGATAGAATAGAAGTTTGGAAATGAGGTGGTAAGCTACCTACTGTGACAAAACCTCAGAGAGCCTTTTCTCCAACTATCCCTGCCCTATCTGCTAGCACAACAGTTACCTGATGACTTAAAACAGGAGAACACATGCAAAAGCTAAATATAGCTCAGTCATAAGTGTTTATATTTGAAACATCTATGCAACTGGATACAAAACAAAGGCACTGTAGCTAAACACACACAAAACACAGAGAAACCCATGACATGACACCAGGATCTGCAATCTGTGTATGTTCTGAACAAAAGAAAACACTTTTAACTGTAAGTGTGATTGAACAGCTTACTCAAAGGGGTTGTGGAGTTGTCATCCTTGAAGAGGTTCAAACTTGTGACAGGACAGAGCCTCTAGCAACTTGCTCTAGGTGACCCTGCCAGACCAGGTGAGTTGGATCAGATATCTCCGGATCTCTCTTTCTGCCTAAAGACTTCTAATTAATTTGTGTAAGTACTAACACATGCAGTTCATTTAGAAGTAGTAGCCTCACTTGTCATGTCAAGTTCCACACATACCACTTCTACTCTCCTGTGTGAAAGCACAACAGGAGTTCATGCAGAGCAACAGCCTGTGTGACCCAGGTAACTACTTATATAGGTTATAAGGTATATTATGGAAATAGACTAAAATAGCTTATCCTCGGTCTGCCCATTTTTCTTAGTAATTTTTGCCCCAGTTGCTTTCACTGACTGCAAAAAATCCTAGTTATTAAAGACAACACAGTATTATTATTTCCTTACTGCAAGTAGCTCATCTTGGGAGTGTCAGCAGCTGCAGTACTGTGCAGGATAGAGGGAGCTTTCTTATGTATGCTCTGGGCCCCTTTCACATCATTTGTAATGATAAATGGCCTAATATTCACAAAACACTTTGTCCTTTGCACAAGCACTTATGACGTAGATGCTTCTATTTTGCTGCCCTAACAGAGTCCTTTCTTTCATAAAGGGAATGTAGAGTCTAGTTAAAGGAGATTTTTTGTGGCAGCTTGTTTTATTTTACTTTCATTTTTTAATGTATCATTCTTGTATGGAAAAATGGGATCTATCTTGCCATTTTCATTCCTAGTTAATCTTTCCTACACTGGATGTCCAAAGAGCCTCTGGTGATTCCTCAAGGAAGCTGTTTCTCCAAGCCAGGAGGCCAGTTTTCATTTTGGTGGCTTGTCCTGCACCCTGGTGGACCAGGTCTTCTCTGTCCTCTTTTCATAAGCCCACATTTTCAAAAATCTTATATCAGCATGACCCTATTGGTCAGAACAAGGGGCTATCTGAATCTCTACCCGATCACTGCCGGTTGCCAACACCCAGAGAGAAAAACATGTATCATTGTACTTTACAAATATTTTCCTTCCAGCAACAGATGCTGAAGGACTGTTTCTTCAATGCTAGTCATGACTTCAGAGAATTTTGTTATATCTCATCCCTCTCAATAGCTCTTCTCCAGTCAGTTTCGGCATTCCTTGTTATAGAATGTATTCCATACTTTCATCACTCTTGGGGTCTACCTTTATAACTTTTCCATTGGTACCACCCATTCTGAAATGGGAGAAAGGAAACAGAACGTAGCATTTCAGATAAGAGCTAAACCATCAATTTACACAGTGGCATAACTGCTTTGCTATGTTCCTTTCTAATCTCCTCTAATATACAACTGGGTTTTTGACTGTTCCTGACTGCTAACCTAATAGTTTTCCAGAATCATTTATAAAACTAAAACCTTGTTTGAGAGACAGGGCATTCTCCTCCCTGGACCTGGGATGACGGAACAGTAGTATCCCCTTTTCTTATCTTAATTTCCTATCCCAGTCCAAATTCCAGGCAGTAGGCATATTTGGTGAGGGGTGGGCTTTGATGGTCAAAGATGAACTCCTGTTTCTTTGCAGTTTACTACAGTGGGCAAAAGTCCTTCAATGATTTCAACAGTGTTTAAGCCATTAATCATTTTAGTCTCTCACATTTGCCCCTATGATCATGGATTCCTCTACACTTCTCTTCTGATATAAATTTAAACCAAGGTCCAGGAAAATAAGGGAATTCTTGAGCAATGGTGTATCACGTGAGCTTTTATTCACTTGTTCTGTGATGGTCAGGATACAGCACAGCACAGCTCTGTAAAGGATGGAGCTTTGAGTTTTCCCTGCATTAATGCCCTCCACTGTGATCAGAAAGTTGGCCACTGTAAACACATCCCCTTCCCAGCACATTTGGTACCTCATGCACAAGTCAGCTTTCAGAGAGTTGTATCTCATGCTTGACCACAAGGCAGAACCATGTCAGGTATCCCCAAGGCCTCTGTGGAAAAATGACAAGCACAGCACGTGCATGAGTGTTAAGCATAAAATCAACAAGCATCTTTCACTTTTAATGATGCCAAATACCCCAAAACAATTACTACTCTCTCCATTTATGTCTTGGTTTGAAAGACAGGTATCTGCCAAAAGGGACAAGGGCCTCTTTTTTTGAAAAAGAGAGTATAACTCCCCCCCTCCCTTCACTCCACTATGATTTTTGAAATTAAAGGGGCTCTCAGGCGAAGATATGGGGGTAGGAGTAACAGTTCTTTACTGATATATATATATATGTAACAAGGGAAACAAAACACAACAATAACTGCGAGATCAACAGCAACAGAGAAGAAATCCCAGTAAACAGTTCTCCCGGTTGTGGACACCTTTCCTCTGTGGTGCAGTTACCGTTCTGGTACTGCCTGTCAGCTCTCGGTGAGCAGAGAGGAGAAGCGGTGATCCCACGTGGCTGGAGGGCCGCTGCGATGAATGGCGTCTGTGTCCCAGATGGGAAGGGCGGAGGGGAGAAGCTGCTCCCAGGTCCCAGGGCAGTGTCAGTCCTGATGCTCCAAAAGGATGTGCTGAAGTTGGTAGGAGATGCGGGAGAACATCTGAGCAGGGAGGTTGCGGGATCCCACAGCCAAGGAAAGCAGCTCCCAGTGTCAGCGTGGCAGAGCAGAGTTTTCAGCGACCGTCCGTCTCCCAGCCAGATGAGCGAGTGAGAGCCAGAGAGCAGGCCCCTACTCCACCTCTCCTTTTCCGCTGTTGCCCCTCTCCTCCCCCTTTGAGAGAAACTGTTAACTTAGCTGTCTGAGCTTCTAGGTGTAGCCCAAATAAATAGCATAACAATGGGGAAAATTCCACAGAAAGAAAAGGGGAAAATTCAACCCCCCAAAATTTATTTTTCCCTTTTATGCAGTATGCAGTGGCTATGTTCAGCTTCACAACAGATTTACTCCTGAATGCCACAGCTTTTGAAGAGTCAGGAAATGGTTATCATAAAACATAATTTATATCAAACCACAGTGCCCTAATGAGGCACAAGAAAAAAAAACCAGTCAGTTCTATGGCTCATCTTTAAAAACGTTTGTGATGTTTCTCTCAGTCATTCTTGGAATTGTGGTGTCTATCTGCTGACTTTTTCCTCTTCTGGAGTTTGACTTTCACCAGTATTCCCTGTGTTAGATTTGACATTTCCCTGCATTAGCTTTGACATTATCCTGCTTTTTATTCTGGAACAACTTTGCCTCAAAGGGTAAGCATGTACTTTTTCCTCACTAAGTTTAAAACAGGTAAAACATCCATAGTAATCCCCCAGTGTTCAGGTAATTCAGTCACTGCATCTTCACTCAGGTGTTCTTGACTTAAGTTCAGTTCCAGGCTCAGTCATTTGCCTCCAAATCTGAGATACAAAAAAATCCTAGTCCATGTGGGTTGCTCCAGAGCCTATATTTCGCAGACTTCAATATGTCATCAGAAAGGATCATCAAGACTAAGTATAAAAATGATAAAAGGGCAACTATTCAGGAGGGAACCAACCAATCTGAAAGAGAAAAGTTAAGTTCTCAAAAAAACTCCAAATGAACAAGAATTTTCCTTGGTGTTGAAGTGACATGTACAAGACATTCTTTGGCCTCATCTGACAGTGAAGGAATGTGAACCCCTTTGTCCTGTCCATGCATTTCTCTGCCTGCTTTGGGAAAAAAATAATGCTGGGATAAAGTAAGTCACAATGATAATGACTGCACGTGTAGTCTGACTGCTGAATGTGGATACTCCTGAAATCTGTTGGCTGGTTCATAGAGAGAAGGCTGGGACATAGTGAAAGAGATGCTACAGCAGGAGGACGAGTCCTACAAGGATTAGGCAGTACTATTACAGAAGTGTGGTGTGAGTACAAGGTATTTTCCCTTTCCCACCTTGCTGGAAGCAACTGTTCAAGTCTGGCTTAGGGTGAATTCAGGATGTGCTCAGAGACAGGGAATTAGGAGGATCCAGAGGAAAATACCCCAAGCTCTCTGGAGACAGTTAACTGTGGCTGTTGCAGGAACCTCTCAAAACTGGAATAGCAACAGAAGATGAAAAATACAACAAAGTTACAAAAAGCACAGACTAGATTTTGCTGGTGTGTTGCCTTCCTTCTAGGAGCCATTTCAAGAAGTTGTGGTGATGCACTGATTTTACAAAGTAAAAGGGATACTCCTAACTCATTCTTCTGTGTCAAAGGGTTCAGGGTTATAGAAAGAAAATTTAATGGTAAGTTTAAAAGTGGCCATAATCATGTGCAAACAAAAGCATTCTAAGAAATTTTTCCCTCTCGGTTAGACTTTGGCAAGACACGTTTAAAAGTAGCAAGATATGTTCTTTCTTGGAATAATTGGGTCAGAAAGCCTAAATAACAAACAAGAAAATTGCTACATTCTTCTGACCCCAAGGTTAGGGGTTCTGTACATCATCAGCTATGATTTAATATAGAGACCTGCAGCCCAGGCATAACAAGTTCAGCAAAGCACAGTCAACTGTAGTCTGAGGTCTGCTGTAAAGAGCATGGCCAAAGTCCCCTGTAGCAAGAGATGAGATCTAATACCTGCTTGAGAGACCTTGAATTTTGAGACATATCCCTTTGGAGAGAAGACCTACACCTTCAGGCACAAGTCTTCCCTGTATTTCCTAATTAAAGCAAACTGAGAAAGTCTTATAACACTGCAATTCTAGGCTGTGTGAATGCATATGCCAATTATATTACTACAAATTTGTAACTGTGAATTAAAGCTGAGATCTGTAATTTAATCCAGTGCATAGTCTTTCACTTTGGAATCAGCACCAATTTAATGCTAGCTCTCTACTGAAAAGTATTCTCTTCCTCAGAAACTTATATCCCTAAACAGGGCCTTCTGTTTGTTCTTTCCACCATTGTTATATTTTTCTACTAATGTTCATTGATAGTTACCTAGCATTCAATTATTTCCCTTGATATGTCCTCAGTAAGGGAATTTAGATGAAATCAAGCCCAAAAAATCCTTGTTGCACCAGGTACTAATGTCTTTGCAACTCTGAAATTCTGTAATATTTTGTCAAAAGTGCACATCTTACTCTACTAGGTCAGTTATGGGCTCAGCTGGAGAAGCCTCTACTTTGGAAAGTCAAATGCTGAGTAAAACTACAGCTCATTATGTGCATGTGCTGTAAAACATAAATTATTTGTAATAAAAATATGGTGTTATTTCACATTGCATGTTAGACAAATAGGCATACCATGGACATTGTGCACTTAATTTTTATGCAAGAGAAAGAAGACGCATAGGAATGAGAAACAGAGATGTCTCATCATCCCAACAGTCTGTAATTCCAGCAAAATATCTCGGCACGTTTGGACAGTGCAGTCGTAGAACCCCATTCATTTAACAGAAAGTTTGTAAGCTAGGATGGCTATCAGAAAATGCACAAACTCATATTTTTGGAAGTTAAGAATGGTACCCAGAGTGGGACAGGTTCAGCTTGCACACATCTAGGCTGCCTTTCAGGCTGAATGTACAAGATATTCCTTCTGGTTCATAACTTTCATACTGATTTCCCTGTTCACTCCAACATCTGCAAATGATTTGTACCCATTGGCAATGCACGTAAGAACTGCTTCTTCAGTGACCACCACACAGAACTGACAGCCACGGGTTCCCAAAGTTTAAGTAGTTTATTATGGCCCAGCATTTAAGTCTTCAGACAGCTGTGACAGTCTATGGAGGAAAAAAACTTTGGGCCATTGGAAATAACCTTGGTTGTTTAACTGTGTGCACCTCTGTGAACATCCTTAATGATGTTTATAAACAACCTTACAATCTCTAAAGTAAGGCATTCCCTGTTTTCATTGTTTGTCAGTGTCTTGGGATTCTTACAAGTAATCAGACTTAGAGGCTGAAAAGTGAGACGTGCAGAAAGCCCTTAGTTCTTCATCAGAAAGAAAACACTGATTTAGTAGAAAAATGCTCTTCATCTAGAGGGGAATTTTAGGCTTGTATTTATTATCCCTTTGCGTATACCTGAAATACTACTCCTTGCTAATCAGCTTGGAGCCAAGAACTTCTCTCACTGCTTGTTATATTGAAGTGCTTGGAAGTAGATTAGCAGAAACTCCATGAGAAAGGAAAGGAAAGGAAAGGAAAGGAAAGGAAAGGAAAGGAAAGGAAAGGAAAGGAAAGGAAAGGAAAGGAAAGGAGGAAGGAAAAAAGAAAGAAAGAGAAAGAAAGAGAAAGAAAGAAAGAAAATTAATTCTTCTTCCCAAACCTAACAGTCTATTAAAATATGGAACTTATTTACAATTGCTTTTTCTATTTGAATAAGGCTTTAGCTTGGGTTTGGGACAATGCTGGGACAATGCAATGAAACTAGTCTCTGTTTATGTTGGGGGTTGAATTTTTCCCTTTTCTTTCTGTGGAATTTTCTCCATTGTTATACTAAGAATTTGTGGCTACACACTAGCTCAGATAGCTAAGGTAACGGTTTCTCTTGCAGGGGGTGGGGAGAGGGGGAACACCAGAAAAGGAGAGGTGGGGTGGGGGCCTGCTCTCTCGCCACTCTCGCTCATCGGGCTCAGAAAAGGACGGTTGCTAGAAACTGCTCTGCCATTCCGATGCGGGGGGAGCTGCCTTCCTTGGCTGTGGGATCCCGCAACCTCCCTGCTCGGATGTTCTCTCCTGCATCTCCTGCCAACTTCAGACATCCTGTGGAGCATCGGGACCGACATTGCTCAGAAATCTGTAAGCAGCGTCTCCTCTCCACCCTTCCCATCTGGGACACAGCTGCCATCACCGCAGTGTCCCTCCAGGCACGTGCAACCACCACATCTCTTCCCTGCTCACTGGAAGCTGGCCTGTGCTGTCTGCCAGCTGAGACTGTAACTGCACCACAGGAGAAAGGTGTCCACAACCGAGAGAACTGTTTACTGTTTACTATTGTTGTTAATCTCGTAGTTATTGTTGTTGTGTTTTGTTTGCCTTGTTACATATATATCAGTGAAGAACTGTTATTTCTACCCCCCATATGTTTACCTGAGAGCCCTTTAATTTCAAAATTACAGTAAAGTGAAAGGAGAGAGGTTTATACTCTCCCTTTCAAAGAGAGGCTCCTGTCTCTTTTTATCTGTCTTTCAAACCAAAACAGTTTAGCACAGAATGTGTTCTGCAGTGGCACATTTGGATGGCTCTGGGTGATATGTATCACATCTGTTAGAGATGCTATTTTATCCTGTAGGAAGACTGAAGGCATTCAGCCAGACTTCTCATCAGTCTGGTTAAAAAGCTCCAGGCTGAAAATTAATCACAAGAAATGTAATCATGCCTTATACAACATAAACAATTTCCTCTTCAAATCAAGTATTTTTTAACAGCTAATATATAACCTGTCTCTCCTCTTCTGCTTTAGCTTTGGGTCTAGTAATTTTTTTCAGGAAAACATTGAGAAACCAACACAGTTTGGGGAAAAATGAAGAGTATACAAACTCAGTATATTAAACATTTTCAAGAATAGCTTTAATAAGAAAGTTTAAAAAAAGTAATCATGTAAGTCTTCATCTGAAAGAAATATAGACAAGTATTAAGTAGTTTTGCCTCTGTTAGTCCAAAAAGAGACACTTGCAAGAAGGAAGTTTTGGCTGTCTTATTTTGCCATTCAGTCACAGTATCAGAATTTCAAATTCTGAGGAGTAGAACATCAATATATTAAAAAAAATACTGTATTTCACACATAAAATACAACAAAGTCCATATGATAACAGTCGGTTCTCGTCACATAGCCCTAATAACTAGCATAGGATTTTTCATGCACAAGATAGAAGTAAAAGCTGCTCTAAGAGGGGAAAAAAGAAGAATAGTTATAGTCTATTGAGTGGCATAACTAAACAGGAACTCCATCATGTGTGATAAATAACACTCAGGTAAAAGAGCACTGTGTCGTACAGAATTTTTATCAGACAAGAACCCTTGAGAAACAGACCAGGGCAGAAAACTATCAAGATATCATAACTAGTATGATGTTTCTAATAAAATGAAATTCTACCTGAAGTCCCAGAAGATAAAAATAACAAACAATAGTTGTGCACATTACTTTTATGTCTATAGAGCACAATGTTGAAAAAATCTTGTAATGCTTTTACTGAGAATGCTAGAATAAACCAGGCCAAAGAAGGTAAGTCTGCTCTTCTCATCTGTATCTTTTAAGTTTAGAGAAGTGATGAAACTGTATTTGATCTGCCAACAAAAGGGGCAGCGTCACCCTCCCCAACCTTCTAGCCAAGGATCTCCCACTTTCAGTAGCAAGAGCAGTCTTAGATTGTTAGGTCAATTGTAAAACTCCATTCTCAAAACAGCCTCCTTAAATGTTTTCTCTTTGGACAAATCCAATAACTCCACAAACTGCATCTAAATCACTAAGATAACAGGAATTATCAAACCTTGCAGCACCAGAAGTGTCTCTGAATGGGACAGATACCTATGGAATGCTGCTTTCCTGTAAAATGTATGACAAATGCAGTTTAAAAACAGATGCCATTGCATAAAAATGTCACAATATTAAAAGTTCACACAACCATTGGAGTGCTGGTCACCTCCTTAAATCAAATATTGAACCTGATTGAAGGGAGATGGGAGCGTTCTCATAAAGCTGCTGGTAGTTGAACTGGGGCGTGACATTTTACTAAGATATTTTTGAGTTCAGTATTGTAATACAGAGTAGAAACTTTCATTTTGAAGGCTATATACACACTCCTTTCTTCTGGTGTTCACCACAGTTGACCACCTCTTCACTTGCTTTACAATTACCTGCCTCAACCATTGGGACACCAAACATTAGCCAAATACCTTCTCAGAGGTCACCTTTCTCAAACAGTGCCTCCTGCATTCCCAACTACATCTAGGTGCAATGAGCTACTCAGATTCTAAGGTAAGCATCTTTCTTGCAGGTTTTGCTTGAGTGGTCAAGACTCTACTGACTGTACTACTTCAGTGAAATTGGGGACCTCCGTGCAGAGGTCTGCAAACTTTGCAAGGCTGTAGCAAGTGCCCTGAGGACGTGACCAAGAGCAGTAGGGTGTTCTGTGGCTGCCAAGACATGAGCATGCAACAAAAACCAGACACTCTGTGGGCCTCTGAGAAATGCCTCTGTCCATTGACAATACCAAGGGACAGAAGGAAAATGAGAATGGAGTCCACTGGGGGAGCCCACTCTCAGGTGGGCTTCTGAGAGTCAGACTCTGAATGGGAAAAAAAAAAACCCTAAGAAGATACCCAGGATCACAAAACCAAATAGGGTGCCATCATGCAAGGGAAGAGGATCGCTTTGCAGTTTTACAGCAGGATCTGCAAGAAGGCAAGTGCAGACACAGACAAAGAATCAGGCATGTTTTATTCTGAAAAGAGTTTAATCCAGCAAATTTAATCTGGACAGAACCCATGTCTGTCACCTCAGCTACTCCTGTGTCCAGTCTCAAGTACACAGCAAGAGTTACAATGCTGAACTGCTTCTGTCATCTTCTTTGTTCAGCAAACTCTCAACTGACCTTTGGCAGATGGGAGACAAGGAGAACATTGAAATCGGAAATGCTGATGGATGCTCCAAGGAAGTGACATGGACTATTTACATGCTCCTCATCATCCTTTCCCCCAAGGCCTACAAGCAGCACCACACCAGTGACCATCCTGTTAACCCATACATTGGAAAGAGCTGGTCCCATGGCCTTTTTTCCTCCTGGTCGTGCTGCACTGTGCTAGATACCTGAGGCACCCCAGGCCTCCCTTCTCCTGCTTCAGGACCTCCTCAATATTCCCTAAGGCATCTTTCTCTCCTCAGCCCAGACAAAAACAGTTAGTCACCTAGAAACATAAAAAGTGGAATTTAAAGGTTTTATTAGAAGCAATAAAAAATTATGATATTTATCTTACAAAGAAGCTACCAGATAAGCAAATACATCTGAGTTATGACAGGCTACAATTTGCTTAAATGTAATACAGTATAAACATCAAATTTCAGCCATTATATGAGAGAAAGTTAATCAGATCATAAAAATTTGTCTAAACATTGTCAGTTGTTAGATCACGGAGACACTAATCAATCTTTTTAACGGAAACACAGAAAATATTAATATTGAATCAGACTTCTGTATTAAACCACAAACCATGTTAAAAGCCAAAATCTTAATTTCGTAGGTAAATCCTGCCTCCCATCTCTATAGGATTGTATGATACAGACTCCTGAAAGGTTTTTTAAAAATCTCTCAAACATGGCAGATGAGATTGTTACAGTTCCACTCTAAATATATGCACAGGCATCATCTGCTCTGCATAACACTGATGGTTTTCAGAATGTCGCCACGTCCTTAATATAAGAAAGCATAAGCATATCCCTGAATATTCATGCCAAAAATGCTCTCTTTTCATTCTTCATTACAGCAGATTTAGATTGCTGTTATCCTTATTATTAAAGATTAAAATAAAATAGCAACATTAATATGGTTTATACTGTTCATTATAATTTTGGGGGGGTTTTTTTGATTCTTGTTTACACATGCTCACTACCGAGATTCACTAGTATTTCCAGACTTTGGGAAGGAAAAACAGGAGATTTGGGTGATGAGAGAGAGAAAAGCCAAGGGAAGAGCTCAGAGAAGAAGCGGCAGTATTGAGATATCATACATGTATGGGCAAAACACATAGATGCACATCACACATCTCTCCCCCTTATCACCACGAAATTCAGCATTGCCACAATTCTTATTTAGAAGCAACTAATCCCAAAACACTGGGGATTAGCAAAGAGACACCCATGCAATTGCAAAATGTGTTCTTCTGACAGAGCAATGCAAAACAGCATCCAGTCAACCAAGCAAACATGGAGACAAGGGGAAGCTAAAGAAGGGCCAGATGGGCACCCTGGGCACACAATCCCCTGAGCATGGCACTGCCAAGGGGCAGTGTTGGGCTGGGGAAGGATACAATAGGGAGAGGAAGAGCAGAATGCTGACTCTTAGGGGGACAGCAATAAGTCCAGTGAGAAATTGCCAAATTCAAACATGACATCCATCTTTAACAGGCTTCTAGGACCTCTCTGAAAACTCTGTGGACTGAGTTTTTAGATAACATCTGCTGTGGACCAATCCTATCTAAAAATCTCTTAGAAAAAATAGTTTTCTTTACTTTTTCATTATATTAGACTTGTAGTTCAAAAACCCATTCTTCCTATGGTCAATGGCCATGTTTCTTAAGTAATTTTTTTATGATCTGGACCAGTAATTCCAGTAACATTCGACTGAAGGAGCTACAATTATAATTTTTAACATAGAAATGCTGTCTGCAAAAGGCCTCTGGACTGTGAAGGTTATACTAAGCAGTCTTGCCTGTATAATTTAACCATTTGCAGCTAAGTGCTGGACCATACACAACAGGGCTGAGCTTTTTTTTCATTTCTTTGCAATAATAAATAATGAAGTGATTGACCAAACAATTTTTGTTGAAAAAAATACATAGCATATTACAGTAGAACTGAAATATAAATATAAGACTAAGAAATCTTTGAATAGTTTGCTGCTTGCCTTTACTGTTTGTGAAGTACAGCAATTATTTGCTAGTAAAGTTACCATAAAATATTTCTCTACACTTTTTATCTTAATACACAGCAATTGCTGTGTTCTCTAGATCAAGATTAATTTGTTGCTATGGTAATAAAAGCTTTAGTTTTCAAGTTTTTATAAACACTGGCTATTTTTTTTTTGGTGACAGAAATGGGCTCATTAATCACAGTAGCTTCAGAAAAGCTCCTTCGCTGTAGCTCTCCATACAGAAGTTTTGGACCCACTGTAAATGATCTCTTGTGCATATGATGATATCAGCTCTCTTGTTCCCATCCAAAACTTCCCCACAGAGGGACCTGTAATAATAGTGACTAACATCAACACAAAGTCCTTGGACCTGCCAACACCCACACCATCCCCCGGTCAGCTCACTCCTGGCAGCCCCTTGGCCCTATGATCTCCATCACCAGGGTGTCCCAACCCTGGCAGAGGGTATTTGTTTTGGGGGATTGGCTACAGCTTCCAACAGAGACCCTCTACCAGGCTGCCCTGCAGGACAGACAGCCAAGTACAGCAAAATGAAAGTGCAGCAGATCTCATTGTCCACAACCAGAATCTGTAGCCAGTCATAGCTTTGTGGAGAGAAAAGTTAGGCCAGAAAAGTACCAGAGCAAGAGCCTACCAGCTGATATGGACAATCAAAATGCTACTAGACATTTGTTTCACAGTACTGTCAAGTGAAGACTCTAGGAAAAACAGAAAGCAAACAGCACAAAAGGTCATGTTCAATCATTTGCCTTACTCTAAAAAACAGAGATGGCGCTCAACATAATTAAACTAACACAATTTTTTCCATCACCAAAAATCAGTTCAGCCACCAGAAAATTGTGAAGGTAATAAATATACATACGGAGTGAAGGAGAGTAAAGTAATTTAAAATAAGATGTTTCAGTTCACATACAACTTAATTTAAAATTGTTTTTAACTTTGCATATTAAATTTTATGCTTTGTTTCAGTAGAGTACTGCAGCAAAGTAATTTCTGTAGAGATGAAAACCACTGCTACTGGAAATACGGATTTAGTGGCTTTCTGTATATAATTGCAGGAGGCTTGACACTTTGATGCAAAACTAATTTATAAACATATGTTGATGCATATATTGTGAGTGAAAAACATTATTAATGATGGAGAAACCTTACAGCATCAGACTAACTGTTGCAAGCAGAAAGTTAAACAAAGTAGGGAGATAAATTGGTGTCACCTTGGTGTACAATCAAGGCATAGCAATATCTCTTGCTTCTTTTACACTGCCTGGATGTTTCATAATGATAGCCAAAATTATAAAATGCTTTGAAGGAATTTTGATCCTCCATTTTTAAGACATTAACTTTTGAAACATGTTGCTTTAGATGTATGCTTTCTTATATTATCCTGAGAGTGCACAATTCATCTGTAAAAGCAAAATTTGAACAGTCCTTTTAAGAATGTATTTGAAGGCAACCACTATTAATTCAACATAGCCTATACATCTTGAGCAGAAACTGACTTAAATTCCAGTAAATCCTATTTTAGGTAGAAGACCATTAACATTATTAAACCAGTAGGCCATTAGGGAAACAGTAGGAGCACAGTGACTGTAGTGACATTATTCCTTAGCTGGTCCCAAAACACAGTCATGATGTCTC
>VZTT01020980.1:67071-80995 GCA_013400855.1 Buphagus erythrorhynchus
ATGTCTCTATTCCCTAGTCTCCCATATTGCTTAATGGGGTGCCATCAAAATCCAGGAATGGATTTTCAAGTAGGAGTAGTTTCCCTGCTCAGCTGTGAGACAAAAAATGGCATTTACTGCAGCAACTCGCTTAGGGGAGCAGGATGGGTCCCTGGAAAGTCTATGTCAATGTCTCTCCTTGATTTGCCAGCTCTACTCTCTTCAGCTTGGGAAGAGGACTCTTCAAGGAGTACAATCTTAAAGCAGACAACTGACCTTGCTAAGGAGTCCAGGGCTGCAGCCAGGTCTCTGCAGAGTGAAGTGAAATGCAGTCTGACTGGCACGGGGAGGTGGCAAGCTTCAGAGCTGAGCCAGGGCCCTGCTCCTCAGAGGAGTGAGTGTACCAAGCATTCTACCAGTTAAACTGAAATAAAATACTCTTTTCTTGCAAGACCATTTCACAAAATCTCAAGCAGGAGCAGATGAGAGGAGAATAAAATCATAGGGAAGAGTGGTTCTTGACATATTGAAGTGTATTTATGGGTGTTTTGACAAGCAAAATTTTCCTATGTGATACTTGAGAACAAGCCAGACCACCAGTTACAGAGTTAGTTTATTAGAAAGAAACATACTGTGACACCCACTTGCCTAATCTTGGGGAAAATCTCTGCTCATACCCCAAACCTAGCAATTGATTTAAACAAAAAGCTTGTAGCTAAGACATATGAACTGGCATTTTTAAGAATCCAGGAGTCTTGCTCCTGCATCTTTGTTCTCACAATTTCTTAGAAAGAAACTGTTGCTTTTCCCAAAGAAGAAAAGAAAAAAAAAATCCTAACTTCTAAGCAGCAAGACAGTTCTTTACCAGCTATATTATCTCCCAGTTTTTATTTCCATCTGCACAAGCACTAGGCATTCCCAGCTGATCTCAGCTGTTACTTTCTCTGCGAACACATTCCAATTTGCTTTCTCTCTTTGTGTCTGCCAAAATGGAAATGGAAAGTCTCTCCTGAAAGCTCCTGGTTTCTCTACCTCCTAACTGAAGTTCTTTATATGGCTTCGCACACCTAACTCCAGAAGCACTCTCCTCCACAAGGAAATCTTTCACCATAAGTGAAACATCACTGGTCAGGAACCTTTTACTTCTAATTGTTCGCTAAAGTCATTTTATTTGTCCAAGATGGGAAGATTTAGGGTCTGACAAAGAAAATCTCTCAGATAGAGGATTGTGCATTGAGCTGGATGTGTTAGAATGAGAGAGTTCTGTTGCACTGCATATTTTTCAGCTGTGGCAGCATATTGGGTCAGCTCTGGACTATAGTTACTGAATTGACCAGTCATTATTCTGCAGCAGCATTTTACAGCAAAAAATTCATTGAGTATTTTAAAATGTGAAGCTTGTGCAATTATGATTTTAAGTTCCCTCTCTTCTGTCTTGCTCCAATGTCTCTGGTCAGTATGCTTCTGGTCTGGTTGTCATTGTCATCATACCCCATGACTGGTGCTTTGCCAAGGGAGGCAAAGATAGGACAGAGAGATGCTGTTTGGAAAAAGACAAGAAATTCTTATAGCAAAGTCAGCACAAGTTAAATAATCCCAAGAGATATTTCGATTGTCTCTTTCAGAGGAGCAAGGGCTCTTCTGAAACTCTGGAAAACATTTCTACAACAGTCCTTGGACAAACATCTTGTTCTTGTCCTACCATTTAATCAATGAGAGGCTCTGCTAGCCAAATGAGCCTTTTCATTCACTGCTTTTTTTTCCCTGCGTCACCTACTCATTGCCCTGATGTAAAAGCACACTGCACACTCCCTGAGCGATCCTTCTTTGCTTTTTGCTTTTATGGAAAAGCTGTTTCATTGTCTTAATACAAGTCTTCAATTCCCCACACAGACAGCAGCTTCCAAAATGGGAAAAATAGGGCATGCCAGGTCAAGCATCTTTCTGCAATTGTACTGCATCTAATAGGAACTTCAGTTCCCATTCCACAACACTTGTACCCTGGTGTCAGCATCACACAGAGCTGAAGGGGGACTGCTTTGGAAGTCTGGATGTTCCAAGTCAGAGAGTACCTAAAGCTACTCCTGAGGCCATACCTTGTCACCCTACAACACAAAATAGATGCAATGTATGGTCATTCATAAGCTCTACAGACAGGTAAGAATATGCAAACTTCTCTCGGGATTTTTAAGGTAAATCCAAAACACCTCACCATATGACTATATGTCAGGTTAAAATTAATAATTCAAATATTAACATATGTGACTTGCAGTATGGACTTCACCATCCAAGCTAGCATCAGTACACTATCAGAAACTTGTTTATATTATCATAAAATCACCTCCGAAGTGAGTCCAGGCCTTGTGATTATGATGAAGGTTAGTTTATTTAGCTATTCTAGTCCTGAGAAGTGATACATTTTCCAGAGATTCATGCTAAGAATTCTTTCTTTTTTTCCATACGGCATCAAACTCACCTTCCCATCTTTGTCTTTAGACCTTACCCAGCTCCCCAGTGCTCTGTACATCAAATTCAGGACTCCTGCTTTGAAGGCTTGCAGCATGTGTCTGTGGCAGTGAATCTACCTCCTTTTACAAACCATATTTTCTATATTATTCTCTTCACCTCCGACTCAGATGACATGTAATTCCTTTCATACTGCTTTGTACTGCTGGAATGTCCACCCTAAATCTGTCCTAGCTGTGAGTGTCTACACCTGTTCCTTATCTTTCTCTATTGTTTTGAATTAGGTGATTAGGCTGATTTCAATGCAATCAAAAGCTTGTGAAGACTTTGGTGTGTATCACCCTCTTCTCATGTTCTGCAGACACATCTTGACACAAATCAGAAATCTTTTTGGTATAAAATCACCTTTTATACAGTAAAGAGGCCCAAAGCTGCTCCAAAACTCATATCTTGACAGTAAGGTATACACTGCAACCAGCTGTGATTTCTTTAATTCCTGAAAAGGTAGTTAAAGCCTTATCTTGCTATCCTTTGGCTGAAGTGGAAGAAAAAAAAGGCCATATGTAGCCTATTAAAAAATAACACTGATAAAGCTAAAGATGAGACATAGGAATGTCAGGTAAGCAAAGCTGGAACCATTAATAAGCCACAGTGAGTTTCCAACTTCTTAATTAGAAACTGAAGACTGTTCTTTCAGATACTCAATTAAAAATGATACATTTATATTCTGTTTTTCCATAAAACTACAGTCTGAGTATCTCATAACAGTGTATACATGAGATTCACAAATAAGTATATGCAATATGCATATTATTGCCTATAAATAATGCAAATAAATAATGTGTATGCACATAAATAATATACAATTCATTACAGTTGAAACTGAAAAGCATCCACTGTGCATTTTGTCAAGATCTAGGGGCCTCTGAGTCCTGGAAAATTCTGTTTCTTTGTCTGGGATATTCTGGTGACTCAGATCAAGGGTGAGCATAAACAGGAACTCCTGGATTGTTTTGAAATTCTATCTCCACATATGGGATCTCAATTATTTTTGCAGGACCCAGGAGAAGATGTCCTGCTCCTCAACAGCTCCCAAACCAGCCTGGACATCCGTCGCAATCAGGCTCAATGGATCATGTGCCAAGGAGGTCCCCTGTGGGATCTGGCGAACAGGCACTGCTGGATGTTCAGCCAGCCCAAAAGCATGGAACACTCAAGATTCCCTGCAGAGCTGGCAGCCAGGTTTGCAGTCCAGAAGGACTCTGAGGGGAAAAAGAAGAAAAGATGGCTCAGATTGCACTTTTGAAAAAATAATAAATATGATCTGTCTTGGTGCAGATCATAGAATCACAGATTATTTTGGGTTGAAAGGGGCCTTGAAGACCATCTAGTGCCATGGGCAGAGACGCCACTCACTAGATCAGGTTGGTAAGGGCCCCATCCAACCTGCCTGTAAAGACTTCCAGGAATGGGGTATCTGGTTTCTAGCCTTCCTTGCTTGATTTCTTACATTTCAGCTCTTGTGTTCTAAGAAAAGTGGCCTAAAATAGTATCCCTTCCAGAGCTCTCTGCCAGAGAGCCAATGCTTTTTTAAAGCTCTGATTGCTAAGGTAGGAGGAGTGGAGTATCATGTCTCTATTTTTTTATGTCCCAAAGAAACCCATGGGCCAATTATGGCAAGCTTGGCAGGAGAGTGGAGATCTCAAAGATACTTACCCACCTCTTCATCTGAAAATAAATAGCTAGGGCATTTAAAGCATCATGCATGGTAAATAGCTGAGACTGCATGAGAAGCAATCCTTCCAGGAGGGAATCACTATGTCTGAACACATTCAGGGGAATAGTGTTGGGGACTTATTTGCTAAACACATTAGAGAATCTGAATGCAGCACATCTATCAACAGGAATCTGGTGTGGCTGCTAAACCAACCAGCTGTATACCAAACATATCTGATCTCTTCAGATATGTTCAGAGCCTGATCTCTTCAGATACATTGCCTGTCAGTGATGCACTCAATAAACAAAAAAGATCCAGGACAGGCTAGTCTGTTGAGTAGAGCCGGTCTAGATCTATCCGTGACCCCTTGCATTTCAAGAAATTCTCTGGGATGCTGTAAACAAGTACAATTTATAAGCCACCCCTTAACCTCCAGTAAAGTAACCACATTATGCTTGTCCCCAGGAGCCAAGTCCAGGATCTGTATTTCTTCCTGCACCATTTGGAGGCTAGGACATGCTAAGTTAAGTGCTGTAGCAACCTTCTGATAGCAAGTCTCTTTGGTGTTAGCTCTGTACCTAGCACTTCTCCACTGAGCACCAACATTTTCATGGCCACATTTACATTTGGATGATGAATCTTCATACCAAAGAATGCTTCAATGTTACATTGTCTTGGTCATAACAGTCAAGTCTGGGACTTTGCTTAGTTTCACGTAACTCTTCAGAAACTCCAGAGAGAGCCTGAAAGGAATCAGATTTGTGCAAACCAAGATATCTGAGGGAAAGAGCACAGAATGATATGCATTTCTCTCCTCACACTAAATATGGACCTGATAAATGTGCACATAACTCAGGTGGATAGAAACAGAATTATTATACTTTTCTATTTTTTATTGCTCCTTATAATTCATTCTTTGTTTCCCCATTACATTACGTAAAAATACATAAGCATATCCTCTTTGAAAGATCTGTATTTAACTTGTGCTTTTGGGTTAATAATTCAGGTGACCTGAGTTATGTCTCAAAGCAAGGGTTTTGAAAAGTGAAGCTATTATGAATATTCAGACAGATTCCCTCAAGTTAACTCAGGCAGGCACTGTAAAAAAAAAACAGTAAGGAAGGGTGAAACACAGTAAGGAAGAGCAAAACCTTCCTTTACACTCAATAACTGGGGACCAAATAGTAATATTGGTATTCGCAACAGACCAAAATCTGCCTTCTATATTGAGTATCTCTTTTCTTTTAAAGTGATAAAGGCCATCTTATTTAAGAATTTAAGTATCAGCACATTCACAGATGCCAGTATTCACCAACGTACAACCCTCCTTGCTGACTAGAAGCACTGAATTCTACCTAGAGAGCAGAAAACCTGATAAAACACAGTTCAGTGAATCAGTCACATATATTTATTTCTGTGAACATTAAAGGACTAAGGGACCCTGACAGAGAGAAAAAGGATTTAAAAATGAAAGCAGTAATAAATAAGGGCAAAGATAAATCTAGCACTATCCCATTACATTAAACCAATGCACGATCCTTACATTCTCTCTGAGGCATGTCAGTAAGAAAGGGGAAAATTTTTCTTTCTTTTGTCATTTACCCTTTCCTATAAAAGATGAACTGCTAGATCTGATAGCAGGTATATTTGTATCAGAAGTACCCTGAAGAGAATATTAAAAATAAACTCCATATGCACCCACAGACAAGGACAAACCTTTTAACATTTTTGGGCAGCCATAGCAAGTGTTGGAAAAATAAATGGAAAAGGAAGATAATTTGAATGAAGCATGAAGGTAAACTTCAATAACCATCACATTTTGAACATATGGAGTGTGTTTGCTAGCCTACATGACTCATACCAGGATCAATATACCCCATTTCTCCAGCACCTTAGAAAATCAATTAAGTGCAACCTCAAAGACTCAAGAGAGGGTCTAAGTGATCATCACTATATCCAGAATTATTCATCTGGGCATTAACCTACACATAACAACTCATTCTTCAGTTACTTAGGGTATTTATAGACATCTAAAAGTCCAGGAGAAAATAATAAAGACAAAGAGATAAGAAAAAGAAAGGCAATAATACAAAGTATTATTACTAAATCTTTCATCTTGGTGAATGAAAAAGAAATAAGATCCCTTCAGTTTTGCAATTCAGCATCAAAGTACACATATTTCCAAACTTGATGAGAAAATAGTGGAAGACGAAGAAAATTAAATCACCCATGAAATTATGACAAAATAAAGAAGGCAGATAAGAGGTTAGAGAACACAAAAACCAAACTAGAGAAAATCTCATAGGATGATAAGCCCATAAGGATGAGGGAGAGCTGGTAACTGGGACAGATGAGGTAGAGAAAGCAGTTGAAAATAGTTATAAAACCCTGTGTATTGTAGAGTAATATTCAAGTTAATAATAGGATAGTGAAGAAAATAACTACCTCAAAGACCAACCTTTATTTAGAAACAGAATATAAATAAATTTGCATTATTGGTACTGCAGAAGAGAAAAGTGAGGCTTTTATAAGGTTTTTAATGTGCACATCCATTTATTTATTTAACTAAATCAAACAATGAGGCGTAACTCAAGTCTTCTTTATTNGAGCCAATTTTATTAATAAATATTGACAGAGAGATTCTTGCCAATATGTTTGACAAATAAAGACAAGTGAGTCTATTAGCATTATGTGCAGCTGGATGAGGATTTGTAGTTTGCTGACTTTCTATGGAGTACACTAAGAAGACCTTTTTGCAACACACAGTTTTCAGGGGGAAAAAAGACTTTTGGGTTATTTTATTCTCTGTATGCATGTCTACAAATCCTGCACTGAGAAGAGGATGGTAAGCTGCTTTTTATTCAAAAGCATATTGGTGTACGTATTTGTGTAGTAAACACAAATACATTCTTGCCTGAAACAGAAAAGAAATCTCTTGACTGAGCAGAATAGGAAGTGTAGTTTGTGGATTGCAGAAAATAATATCACTGAGGGTTTTAATTTCTGCCTTACTTAAGCCTTGCAGAATTTCTATTTTAAAGAGTGAAATTATCTGAAGTAGATTTAAGTTAATAAAAAGTACTTGGAAGAATGCTCTCTGTTCCCATTCAGGGCATGTATCTGAAACTCGACAACTCTTATTGAAGCAAAATCTTAAATCTTACCACGTGAGGACCAAGTGCTGGATCAGACCAAGGTCACAGTTTTAGGCAAATAGTTGCTAGTTTTTATACAACATCCCTGTTCTTGATAGCAATAACATCTGTGTTAGATCTTAGTTCTGATTCAATTCCCATTTTACTGCAGGTTTCCTAGTCACTCACACTGCCACAGTAGTAGGTCACCCAAATCTGCCTGCAAACCAGGCAGCTCCCAAACCCAAAATTTGTTGTTTGAGAATAAATCACATTGTGTTTCACTCCTGCCACCTGAGATTGTCCTCCAGCAACATCCCAGGAAGTCCTCTGTCCTGTTGAATTCCTAGCTATTAGCCAGCATGCAGTTAGCATGACAGGACTTTTCAGAAGACAAGCAAGAACTGCAACTAGTTAAATTTTGAAATCGACATGATTTACCAATCAAAATATTTATACCACAGAACACCAGTAAACTGTTCTTTTAAAATAAGTCATGTTAGTAGTAATCCAAAGAATGTGAAATTCTTCTATGTCTCCAGATAATTAATGTGGCTGATATTTTGAGAATGAATAATACAATGTTTTGGGAAAAAGTTATTCCAACAATAAATAAGGATGTTCTTTCCTAACTTTCCCATGCATGAAAAAGAGGCATAGACACTATTAATTTGCTTTACTATTCCTGACTGATACCCGATACCCCTACCAACAAAATAACAAAAGTATAATCTATTGACTTAATGAATGGTTAGTGAAAATTAGGAGTTTATTTTATTTTTGTAATAATTTATTCTGTGACACAGATATTCATTAATATCTTCTTCTGACAAGTGAGTTACAAGCACAAGCATTGATTTAATGATCTGACCTTTCACTGTGAATATTCCAGTGACCACAATTTCAGTCAGAGCTGCAAGTACTTTTGACAAATTCAATGCACCCACATACAACTTTCTAAATCCTGTTAAAATTACATTTGACATTACCAAAATGTGCTTTCCTTTTAACAGTCGTGCAGACCAGGTTCTTTGAGAGCATAGCTCTGCCACTGCACATCTCTCATTCAAACATCTGTCTACATGAGCCTGGAGGATCTCTGCTCTGCATGCAGGGCACAAAAATCCCCATCAAGCTGAAGGGGAAGTTGTGCCTACTCATTTAGAACAGAGAAGCACGATCTGGTGCAAGAGGATCACCTCACTGAGATGCCAGAGCTCTGTCCAGATTTATTGCTTGGCTGTGGAAGAAGCACCCTGGTGGTCACAGGAGTGAGACAGCCAAGAAGCGTGACTTAAATGCAGCACTGCACAAACTCAGGAGAGCAAGAGCCCCTTGCATGCTGGGCATGCACCATGCAGTGCTGTGATTCACCAGAGGCCGTGCTGGAAATGGGGCATGGAGAGCAAAGCTGAAGCAGGTAATTGTTGAAAAACTTAACACAGTAGACTGTACTTCCTGTTTCAAAGGAGAATCCTAGATTTAATGTGTCACAAACATTTTATCAAGAAAGTTGGCAGATAGTGCAGGATTTTATAAAGAAAGTATTATTATCTTTCTTGGGCTAGGTTGTCCAAAGTTGCTCTGTGGGCCTTTAATTCAGTGGGAGAACTCAGAAAAAGCAGAAATATGATCAGACGAGTGCTGAGAATTTACAGAAATTTCACTGAGTTTCTTAAAGCAAACCTTTATAGCCATGAGTTCATTCACAGTCAAGGGTATTTAGAAAAATTAATGTCTTTGGAGGGCGAGGCCTTTCCTGAAGCTGTCACAGAGCACCCCAAGCCTCCTGGGATGAGGTCTTGCTTGCAGTTGCGCAAAGATGCTCTGGCTGCTGCACTAGTTCACTAAAAGTTTCTAGATGGTCCAACCATACTTTCAAGTTGAAGTTTAATGTCAACTTGAAATTAAAACACAGATTTGACAAACAACTGATTAGGTCACTATACCAAGTGAAGCCTGTTAAGCTTTCTACCAGGTATTTTCTAGAAATTCTGGAGCCTGTTTTCTGTTACACACATAAACACAAAAACTTCACAACTGTCTGGAGAACATTTAGTTCTTTTACAAGATTCTGGTCTTCCATTTAGTTTATCCAGCTCCATCTATCCTTTTTTACTGTTGTAATCTGAGACTACAAATACCTGAGAAGATGGGGCTAGCAAAGGCAGTATCATCTTTATCAATAGAATAGCAGATGTAAGTTTCTGTAGTTTTATCTTTTTCTTTTCCAGTGAGTAAATGTGTGGGATTCTTTGCTTTTCAGTGAAGATTTATTTTGCCTTTCACCTTAGAAATTTTCCCTTACTTAATTTTAAATCATATTCACAGCCCTGAAATCGTCCGTTAAAATAGTTGTGCTCATCTGAAGCATTCTCTTTGATCAATGGCAATGATGAAATTACAGAAAACTCTTTATAAATTGGAATTGCATGTGAAATCATGATTTCTACAAATATTAATGCAGAGCAGCAGATCCCCCTGTTTCCCTCCCCTGCTCAGCAATGTTGCTCCTAAGGTAGAAGGTGTGTGAAGCATTTTTTTACTATTTTTTCCAGTTACATTAAGAGGAGGTAATTAAAAAATAATTGTCACTTTCATGATCTTGTTTCACATTCCAAGAAAGAAACCTAGAAATTTCCTCAGCCTAGGCTAGATATGAATAAATAATATATGCAAGATGCATGAGAAACACCAGAAACAAGCCAGAGCTGCATTATCTCAGAACATTTTTATTAACATAATGTACAAACATTGCTCTTTCCCATTATGATCTCACATCATTCCAGTATTATAAAGCAACACATAAAAATGACTATCAGAAAGAAACATTGGGGTGAATAAAACCTTTTTGGAATTACATCCTACATACTCTACCAACCTCCTTTCTCCAGGTTTGGTGTGATATGTGTGGCATGTAAACAAACGAATCTCTTTTTTCAGTGCTGTTTTGGGAGGGGTGTCAGGAGGTGATAAATCTGTGCAAGGTCAGAGCAGGAGGCCCATCTCTGGTACACATCAAGGTAGGGAGGGATTGCACAGCTGGTTCTGGGAGTCTCCAGCTTCCTCCTCCAGACAGTGCCACATCTCTGCACCTACAGCTCCCACTGCTTGGAGTGGGTCAACAAGGAGAGGGAAGACATCACCCATTTTTCTGGTGGTGTCTTTTTCATCATGCCTCAGGGCTGCTGTGCTTTCCCTCAGGAATGTGCACAGACAGAAGGGATGACTAGCACCATTGGGATGCTGTTACCATTAGGATGTAAAATCTAGATTATAGTCTGTATAAGTTTGTATTACTTAGTAGTAGTTATGCTAAGGCTTTGGAAAAGTCGGCTCCCGAGCAGGCCTTGGGAACTTGGCACAGGAATGTGCTGAGAAGGATGGAACAATGTTCAAAGGATTTATTGAAGCATGTTGAACAGAGCAAGCTGTCTTAAGATAAGGTTGAAATACAACTCCTGGTGGTGGGAGTTTAGGGAGTTTAGGCACGAGGAATTAGTAGGGGGTTAAGTTTATAGTTTTAAGGCAGACAACTTTGTAGAATTTGTGACCCATAGAAATGTTATCTTTAAGATGAATGTATCCATATTGTTTAGAAGAACATGTACTCTTGCACGTAGATCACTCTGTAAAAGGTATAAAAAACACAGTAAAAAGGGAACTGGCGGGACCCTGATTTTGGACGCTAGTCCGCAGGTCCCCGGGCCCTGAATAAAGCACCGCATAAACTAATCCTGTTAGTTTGTGTCTTGATTTGGGGTATCGGGCAACAATGCCACCTTAACACATCCTTGTTCTCTGCTGAGGAGGGCACCCCTTAGAATAAAACTCACTGCATCTGAAAAGACTCCAACATTAGAACATGTGACATCTGGGTGAAGACTTTCATTACACGTGCACAACAACCATCAATGGATACTGACATCAGCTCTGTAACTCCTCTAAATGAAGTCATTGCTTGGTCCAATTATTGCTGAGGCTTAGAAGAAAGACTTTTCATGACGCATTTAAACAATTTCATCCATTATATGCATTCACAGGCAGGTAAAAAAAACAAAATTAGTTGACCAAACATCAGAAGGACTCAGTTTTTTCCCAAGAGAAATAGACAGTCATCACTCATACAAATGTTACAGTCAAGGAGACTATGATTTGGTTTTAAAAGTGGTCTTGAGCTATGAACAAATTGTTTCAATTATAATTTCCAAGCAGATGATAAAGCTAAAGCAAAAACTGTGGTATATATAACATAATATAAAATTGTGGGACTGCAGAAGAAACATTTATAAAATGTTTTCTGAAATATTTTTATATGGGATGATGTTACAGTAAGGATTAAAAAAATTCCTAGGATTTCACCATAAAAAATTTTATGATGACTGAGAAGCTGTGTAAGAGCCAATAATGGTCAACAACTGCAAAACAGAGGCAGATAATTAAGGAAAACAATTATTTGAGTTTTACGTTGTCATTCATTAGAAATTAAGTCCACTTAGGATGATTAAACCAGAAAATAATTTTCAGCAGTAGAGCACCCTGTAAATTGTATTGATACATTGACTAGATCCTGGTTTTGAGTAGTTCTGAGCTGAATTTTTTTCTTGGGCAAGAAATCCCTGAACTTTTCACTAGAGAATGTAGAAGAGAGAGCTGTTCAGCCAAATATGGTGAACAAACACTAAGTAAGAGAAGCTTATATAATGTGGAAAAGAAGGTGTAACTACCAGGTCAGCAAGAAGATAATATAAAGATTACACTGCTTTTATATTGTTTAGCCAGATGCTCACCATAGAAGGAATTGATCTAGCAAGTATCTAATACAGCTCCGGTTTTGATTCCAGTTCAGCAAAACATCAATTCTTCTGTTTAAACACATGTTTTAATACTTTGGCTATTTGGATTCATATTTTGTTCTGCACATCTAGCAAATGTGCTGACACCTATGCCACATCTTTTCCAAACTAAGCAAAAGATAGGTCTGAAATAAGCAGTTTGGGTTTAATGTGTAATAGCAATAGAGGTAGTTTTGTAGTCAGGTCCATGTTTGGATGTGAGTATCATCAAAAGGCAGAAAAATAAGTAAAGGTTTTGAGAAACCATAGATGGCATAGAAAAAGGAAAAAATTAGAGTTTCTCGTTCAGAAGAAAATGTAAATAAATTCTTCATTTTGTGGACTTAATTTGGATAATGCTAGTGTCTAAAATTTACACACAGTCTCTGATGTATTTCTGGGTGGAAATTTTCTATATGAATGTTAAATTTCAGACACTTAAATAAAAATATTTTCACCTATAATCTGCTAGATACTGGCACTTAATGTGTTCTCTTTCTTTGAAATACAGCTAATGGGTCACATGTCTAGACAATCTGTGCAGAATCCACCTTTTTTTATAAGGATCCTGTGCTGTAATTCACATTCCCAGAACCAAGCTCAATGCTTTCACAAAAGTGAACTGTGCCTGGTGAAGCCTCTGTGCACAGCTAAAATTGAGATGTTTATTTCAAAAGTGCTGACATTTTCATTCTGATTTATAGCAGAGTACTTAATTTTAAAATGAAAACAACAATCCACCAGGTAGTACAGATACCTCTGTTATATGCTACAGTTCTCATTGGATTATTCATTACACTGTTTCAGGAGCTACTCTGTAAAACTTTTTGAAGCTTCTGCTTATATATGAAAATATCACTTAAGACTATTTTGAGTACTCACTCTAAGAATCATCTTCATGTAAAAGAATATCAGGATCTTAGTTTAGTTAACAGTGAGGACTAGAAGACACACTATATTTATCTGAGCCATAGAATCCTAAAATGGTTTGAATTGGAAAGGACCTTAAAGATCATTTCTAACCCCCCGTGCTGTAAGCAGGGACACCTTCTACTAAATCAGGTTGCTCAAAGTCTTGTCTGAAATGGTCTTGCAATCATCAAAGAAAATCTAATTAAAACAAACAAGTGTCATAAGTAAAAAGTATGCTCTCTGCATTCATTTTGACAGATGACTTTATGAATCATAATACAGCAGACTGATCTGATGTACTATATATTGTGGGAATAGCAAGATGTAGCAACCAACTAAGGGTCATATTTAACTTTTTATTTTTATTTGTATTTGAAATTGATTCTAAAGAATAGTAATGAAAAAATCTGTCTGGTTTATGGAATAATCAGCAGCAATTAATTTCACTGGGAATCCCAAAGGATTAATGGTGAGTCAGTGTCTCAACCTGGGCTGCTGTTGACAGGGAATTCTGCAAGTCTAGCATCCCTCCTGCTCATTCCTGGAGGTCTCCCAGGACGGATGGGGACCAGGAGAAAAATATGAATGTTGCTGGGTGGTGGCTGCCTCTCCCCAGACATCCTCCCTCCCTGGTGTAGGCAGCACAGAAGAAAACAGTACTGCAAGCCCAGCTCTTCGAGACAGCCTCAGTCCTGCAACTGCCCCAGGGAAGGGTGGCAGCCCTGCTCCACTGAATGGACCAGCATTTGCCCATGTTCATGGTCTTGCTCCTGCCACAGAAGGAACATAACGGAGCATGTGACTCTTTTCTGCCACTCAAAAAGGTTGACACTTTCTTGGCCAAAGGGCTGGCCATCACAGACTGTCTTGGTTTGAAAGAC
>VZTT01020981.1:12840-23601 GCA_013400855.1 Buphagus erythrorhynchus
GCTGCAATATGTCTTATTGCTGCAGATGAGTTGCAATAAGGTTGCATCATATCACACACAGTACATGGAGTTACTCCAACTCAACTTCCTTGGTGTGTATGGGAAATCAGTGCAGAGTGGCTTCTGAGTATATGAATAAAGAGCAAGATTTTCTCTCTCAGTAAACCAATAGTAGAGCATAGAATATTTATTCTCATTGTAGCACATTCCAAAGAACCTCATTCTACATATAAAAATTCTAGCAAATAAAATGGTGGCTTAAGGCTTGAAACCCTGACTAGTTATGTGCTAGTGCTTCTCCAGTTACTTCAGTGGAGATGGCCCCACTTATTCATAGCATACAATGTCTGTATGCTTTCTTTCCTTGTTCTACAGGGAGCAAGCAAGTAATCACCACAGATAAATTTCTCCTCAGGACTGAAGTTTGTATGCTCACATGTGCATACTTAAGGCATGACCCCACATAATGCTGCTTGCCAGATTCTTCCTTCAAAGGACCACAGTGATGGGTGCTCAGTCACGCTGCAGCCCAGCCCAGCTCTCCCAGCACTTGACTTCACACCTGAGAACAAGTAAACAGCTGTGAGCTTTAACAGAGTGGCAAAAAGCAGCTTTTAGAAGAAGATGGTGATCTAGGGTTTATGCTGTACAACCAGTCTGAATGTTGTTCCACACAGAAGCTTTACTGGATTCTTTCCAATATGATGGCAGATGAGAAAGGTAAGATATTTCTTAAAAACTTATTTTCATGATGTGGGAAATTGAAGTTGTTCTTATATTCATAAGCAATCTGAGCTTATGCATGTAGAGACAAAGTACAGATTACTTCTGTAGAATTTGCTGTCATTCCCTGGGGAAGGAGGGAATGTTACAAGCATTCTCTTGTTATCTGTTTAGGGTAAGTTTTTTACCTTACTTTCAAAATTTCTGGATACTTGAGTTATTTTCAAAGACCAACCCCCAAGACTATCAAGGAGGAGGATACACAGTAATGGAACACAGTGGGTATGACGTTTCTGTTTCAAAAGGATAAAAATACATACCCTAATCAAAATGCCTGATGAAAAGACCAGGAGAGATCTTCCCCTGTAAAGCCTAGACAAAACCAAAAAACTGCCTGGTTTAAAAAGAAAGATATTTTGTATGCCTACAGGCATTTCAGCCCTATCATGTGAATGTGCCTTCTGTTGCAAATTAATTGAAAGTGCAGTTTGGTGGAAATTATTTATCAGCAGTGTTGTTTGGTTGAATGATTTACTTATTCTGTGAATTATCTCTATGTCTTAATGCTCACCAAGGAGAATACAGGGAACGAACAGCAATCCATTGGTGCATTACCTTCAGTTCCTGACTTAATTTAACATGTAGCCTCAAGTGCACTGCTACATGTGCATCTGTTCTTGAGGTCACAAAGCAGGAACCACGATAGTGTGATTTGCCTATAAAAAGAATAATTGCAGTTCCTTAGTCAAGTGTAAACGAAAAAGATTATTCCAAATACTGGTAAAAGTTGAACACTTAATAACAAAATAAAAAACCACTGAGGTTTCTTCAGACTGTATGGACTAGCAAATTAACATCTTTCCTTTGGAGTCTTAACTCAAATTCTTAAGATCACAGCCTTCTTCCTTAATGGAAACCAGTATTCTGATTCTTAAAAAGCCTTGTTTCTGAGGAGAACTAGATATTTAATTGTTAGAGACACAGGACAAAATATTAGTTGCAAAATCTCCTACATTTCCCATAGAAGAAATAGGAGATCTACCCACCCTTCCTGAGCAGGATGCTCCTGTGAGCTCAATCTTTCTGTCCTATCAGAAAGTCTTTTCCTCACAGGCCTCTCTATAGCTCAGATCTTTCAGCTCAGCCACTGCAGCAAAGAGGATAATGACGCCACTGACAAGGATGGTTAGAGCATTTGGAGGTGAGCCCCAGATATAAATCCTTCTATTGCCTGATATGGAGAGAGGTAGGAATCAGACTCTGGTCCTTTTGGGTTTGTATATTCATAGCAAAACATGAGTTCATATTCTGATTTCTTCTTCTGGTTGAGACAGTTCACCCAGACTCCCTATCAACTTTAATTACACCCAGAGCCACCAACTGCAAAAGTCAGTCTTTGCTGTTCTATGACATGTTTAAAATTAAAATGTAAAACATTCCCCTTCACATAGAAAAGGACGTAAATCCAGGTCAGTTCTCAGTATTTATGTTCTACAAGAATTTAACTATTTGGTTAAAGTACTTGTAGAAGGAATATAGACCTACTACTTGAAACATAGATAAGTTTTTCTGATTAAGAGAGATTTTCCTAAAATTTTTACCTACAATAGACTTAGATAAAATAATCAACAGGAAATGAATTTTATTTGACATAATGTTGTGGTAGAAGTTATGAACATCAACTTTTTCTCTTGAGATTTTATGGAGCTGTGATTAAGTTCTACATACTTTTTGAAAAAGGCCTGCAAATCAAAGGGACTAGAAAAAAATGGCCTGGAAGAAATATAGTCTATACACCAAGAGGCAAAGAGAAAAAAGCTGCAGAGAATGCACCAAGTCTTCATTTTACAAGTTTCTGTGAAAAGTCTGGTATTATCACTTTCCTAGAACAATCATAATACATCTTTTGCATTCAGTCAAAAGAAGGATGAAACTCATCCTTCAAAAAGCCAATAGTTAATTATGTTGGTGGAATGCCTATCTTTCGATTTAGCTATAAACTGGGAAAAACAGGTTTAAGAGCTTGGATTGCTATTCTTGTTTGAGTTCAACTTTAAAACAGTTGTTTCAGATGTCTATTTAAAATAAGAATGTGGCATATGCAATGATGTTTCCAAAACATATTTCATTTTAAATGAGAAATTGAGTCCCAAGAGTGAGCAATCTCAATTTTGCAGCTTTTTGGATTCTCACCCATGTTTTATTTTTCATGAATGGCAACATTCAACTCCATGTGTTCTTTCAGCATTCATCCAATTTAGCTTAACTTTTTGGCCAGAGTTTGATTCTAACAGGAGAAGGAGAGGCCAATAGTAATGATATTACCCAATGCAAGCAGCTGAGTTTTCCAGCATTCAGGATCCCCTCACTGGTACTTGTTCTGGAGAGGATAATAGTGTGAAAGGAAGCAGAGAGCAGAACATGAACAATGTAGATGCTTTTGACATGGACAATAGCAAGATTTATAGCATAGGCAACCTAGCTTGGAAGCTACAGAATTTCCAGCTGAGATGAAACACTTTAAAGGCAGTAAATGGAACAAACCCAAACACACTGACAACATTCTTCTAAAATCTGGTGAAAGACAACATAAAGTTGCATTTCAGTTGAAACTATAAGGAAATATAAGCTCACCATGACTACATCAACCTATCACAGGTCTGACAAGCTCCAATTTTGCAAAGAAATAAATCCTTAAAATCTTACTGTTTTCTCTGAGAGTCAGAATGTAGAGTTCTTTCTCCTGCAGGACCAGTAGATTATATATGTGTATTACTACATGCATTTTCAGGAATTAAGTCAAATACTGATGGAATACTTTGATAACAAGGCTGCCATATTGGACTTCCATCTATCTAGGTCCTTGCAGTCCCTAAAACCATGGCAGCTTCCTTACAGTCTATTTATTCACTCATTCCCAGCAGCTAAGAGTTAGGTACTGGGTGACAGATATAGCAGAGAACAAGGCAGGAATAAACCACCAGGAATCTGAGGTATAGGAGGTAAATAAACAGCAGTGCAGCCATGGAAAGGGAGAGGCACAGAGAGACAGTCTGGAATTAGGAATTGCAAGCATTTCTTATTTAAGAAGGTGATTTATAAATAAAATATCTCTTATATTTTATAGTGTACTTTTCTCCCCACACCTATTTATTTTTGCAAACAGCTTCTGGTTTCACATTCCATATGTGTATACGAGGCAGAGACTTGGCTTGTGTGACATTCTGGCAGTATCCCCATAATACCAAAATTCATCATTAACTAATTAGAAACTGCAATCAACTGGTCAAAATTATTTTAAGAGACCAATCAGCTTCTTCCCAACTGTAGATGTCATTTTTAATTAGGAAACAAGAGGCCAGACAACACAAATAAATAGCAGTGAGGCAAGAGGCTAGCTATGGTTTGTGAGCAGCTTTCTGTGGAATCGCACCAGCAAGTCACGCCAGCTGCACTGCACTAAATAGTCTCACTGCATCCACGTGTCACACGTCTTGGATGAAATATAGGATGCACTCATCCTATACTTAGACAGCAAGCTGTCATAATTTTATGTGGGAGAAACGTTTATCAAAAATTGGCTCTGATTAATTGGCCTGCTAGACTCAAGTCATTAATAGAAGTCAGAGACAGTATTTTTGAACAGAGCTGGAAAACAGAGACAGGAATCCATGTCCTGGGGACTAGGATATTCCTAGTACTGAGGCACAGGCATTGTACTGCATATCTCTAACCAGCCCCGTGGTGCAGATGTCCCCATGTCACACTGCAGTCACAGGGAAGGAGTGCTACCTTCCCTTCAGAGATTCTCTCTAGCCCTTTTGTACAGCCTGCTCTGGCCCAACGTGCCCAATGTTAGGTGTAAAACTCACTCCACAGGATGCTGTAGGAGCGTGGTTCCCTGCAGAAAGCAGGCAGAGCCACACTTTGAGATTGGCACCTATAACAGGTGGCAAAAATATAGGTCCCATGCTTCTACCTGACACAGAAGATCTCAAAATGCCCAATGACTATAACCATAAAAATGAAGCTAATGGAATTACAAATATCTTTGGTTTCCTCTAATGAAAGTTGTCATATAAATGCTGTAGCAACTGTATTGAATCCAAAGATGTTTATAAGTACAATGAGATTTGCAGCCAGCTCTTCAGCCACTTCTGTGAACACAGTACATTGTAGGACCTGTGACACTCTAGCAACACTTCTGCTGCTGCTGTATCCCTTGGAAAACCAGCTCTGAAAAATAAGCACCAGAGCCTGGACTGTGTCCTCAGGACACAGTGTGCCTAGGCACAGGTCACTGGAGCACCAGTAGCCTGAGAGCTTCATTACAGCTCATATTATGAATAGAACGTGAAATGGTTTGAAGTACAATATTTTAAAATGAATGTTTTTTTCTCTGTGTACAGCACTTACTGTACATCTCATATACATTAACCCAGGGTACTCAAATGAGCCAGTGCTTCCAATAGGCTGAAACTCAAAGATGAGCTCTTAATTCACTTTGGTCATCATAAACCCATCAGCACACTACTTGACATTTAACTACTGCATGCCAATAAAAATGTTGTTTAAACTGTTAACTGCCTGTTTAAAGCAGTAATTAATCCCCGAGATCAACACCTTCGAAATTACTGCCACAGGGCATAGATAAATATTAACCTTGGCTCTTAGAGAGTGTTGGGCTTATGACCTGTAAGGGGATCACTCTTAGTAGTTTAGAGTTTTGCCATTGAGATGTTGTATAATTCTTAGAAGAAAAAAAAATGTCAAAACCACTATTCTATTTTTAGCATCCTTGATGTAACCTTCCTACTCAGAATGTGGAGTTTTCTAACTGCAACTTTCTCTGCATATTTCCTGTGAAATAATGAAACCCCATCCTTTGCATCAGGTAAAAATAATTTTGGTGAAATGATGAAGACTGGGTAGGACATGACTTGAGGAAATTCACATTTTTTCCGGGTAAAAGGATGACCATGCCTCTCCTGTTTGGAGACTGTGCTCAGCAGATGCTCACTGGACATTTATCAGCCATGCAAGACCATGTAGGTCCCAGAGCAAGAGCCAAGTTTGTAGCACTGAGTTAATTTGAGCTGTAATGCTGGAACAAGAGAGCAGGAGGCAGAGAAAAAGCACAGTAAGCAGGAGAAAAGATAGGTCTGTATCCAAGTATAACTGTTGGTAAAGTACCTTACATCTCTTGTATAAAAGGTAAAAAAAATAAGGTGTTTCTATAATGTCATGTATTCAGGCATTTCAGTAATTTGTACAACACTGTTACTGTACTTTATAAAAAGTACCATCTGGCCAATAATATATTTTATATAGAAAACCTTTATTTTAAAACAAGTGGCTAAATGAGGACAAATTTAACTGCTAAAATCCTAAGTACAGCTTTGAAGATGTAAACCAAATCCAAGCCAGCCAGTCTCTCTGGATTTTTTTTTTTTTACATGATACAATCTTGCTTTTTAGATTCGGAAGTGTGTAAAAGAAATATCTTGTACACAGATTTTTCATCTGCCCTAGCTACACAGACATCCAGGTCTGAAGTGCCATGAACTCAGGTTCCCTTCATTCCTTACCCTACTTGACACTATATAAGTGGCTGGGACCACTAATAAGGGATGAAGTGCAGAGTGCAGTGGCATCTGGTGTGGCTCTGCCTACTCCATCCTTAATTTATCTGCTTCTGCAAGTTCTCTATTGCTCATTTGGTATTTTTAAACAATTTGTTTTTATAAATATGGAACCACCACTCTGAATGCTGCCATTGGCAATAAGCAAGTATAAACTCACCATTCCTAAAATATACTTTAAGGTAGTTGGACATGCAAAGCAAGGCTGTGATCTGAAGGCATTCTCTGTGCACCCCTCTGGAGGCAGGGAGGCTGTCAGGCTTTGTCTAGTACAGTAGAAGCAGACAGAAAGGTCTAGAGGAACTGAAGAATGCTGGGTGTAGGAGAAGATGAGACAGGAAAAGCTTACAGCTATGATTGCTTAGCAAGAGATTCTGAAAATATAAAACCCGTG
Source organism: Buphagus erythrorhynchus (assembly GCA_013400855.1). Lineage (NCBI taxonomy): Eukaryota > Metazoa > Chordata > Aves > Passeriformes > Sturnidae > Buphagus > Buphagus erythrorhynchus. Next base: position 19,600 of record VZTT01020981.1, read on the forward strand.
AATGATATAGAGATGGTAGCTAGTTTTGAAATGTAAAGCATGGCCAAGCAGGAAGACAACGATTAGCTGAAGGTGGGTTGAGCAATATCTAACAAAGGGACACCCGAGAGCCCAAGGGGTGGAGCCCACCAAGGTATCAGGGAAAAGGTAGATTAGGGGGTAGCTTTTAAGACTTAGAAAGTAGATTATATGGTAATATAGTCGTTTCTACAGGCTGCATGTAAATGTAGTAAGAGGTGTGTTCTGTACTGGTTGGTGACTGGGAATTAGAATATTCAACATAGAATGGGATAAAGCCACAAGGTAACAGGAAGTCACTCTCTTGGCCACATGCGACCCTGATATCAGCTGTGCTGGCAGCTGGTAGCAGGGCCCCCTTTTTACCCACGACCCTCACAATAAACACGTGTGTGTTCCAAGAGCATCTCTGCCCTCTGAGGAATTCTGTCCCTACCGTTGCAGCTCCATACAACTGCCTGCTTACATCAGCGATCTTACAGCTGTGGAAGTTTTAATGTCATTATTATGTTGCCATCATACTGTTTTTCTTGCTTTTTTACAATAAATTACACATACCATTTATGTTCTGCTGGGGCCTGTCAATGTGTGAGGTATAAGCATTAGGAGGTATCACGTTTTCTACCCTGTGCTGTTCATGAGAGAAAGGAAGCCCATATCACTCTTCCAAAATTTCTGTAGCAGGCACTATCAACAATTTATATTTTGAAAGTTGTTTTGTGCTTTCTGTTTTCATCCTACCTGTGACAGGTGAGATTTTCTATTCTCAACAGCATAAGAAAGGTCCTGAAGACTTGAATGGGAACATAAGCAAATATAGCTCAGAGCAGAATTGATACTAAATACTTTAAAGCAAGGCAATCCCTCAATTAATAAAATGTGAAGGAAACAAGATCATCCCATTCTCTCTGTTTTCTGCAACACATTCAAAGTTTAAATTTCTTTTCCTCAGCCTTTCTCAGTGTATCTCTCTGCCATAGCATTTACCAGATTAGATCCTCCGAAGTATATAATTCCTAAAAGTGCAGGGCCTCAGAAGAAAGGGGGAATCTAAAACCTGAAGAAGCACAGGAATATTCGCTTATAGATTCTTAACATAAAAATTAATTCTTCCTCTAATACTTTTTATAATGTATTTTCAATTAGTACATGTTTAAAACGTTTAGCTGAGAATATCATGCAAAGATGAGAAGTGGCTTCACTGTTGCATCAGAGATTAGACAAAACAAAGAATATTTGAACTCAGTAGGCAGATCAGTAGTGATGGGAAGATTTCAGCTGCAAAGTGCAGTCTTCTTTACTGACACAATGTAAAAGACTCAGTTCAGGTTGTGATCCACATAATTTACAGGAAGACAACCATATGGTATCAATCTGCTCTGCATCACTTTTCAGTCAAACCATAGTGATCCAAGCTGCTTGACCAGCAAGTTTGAAGTTGCCTGTACTAAATGGTTTAGAATGCCTTGACAACACAGGCTGCTGCAAATATTGGACCTTCCTCTACACACTGAAAAAATTTCATGACATGTTCAAGATCTTGGTCCATTTGACTAATGTGTTTTATAAATATTGCCTGAGATATCAAATTGATCTACTAAAGATCATGGGTGATAAATGCATTCAAGTGCAAGGGAGCTCAAAAGAAAAATACCATCTTTTCAGGGAAAGAAACTGGTTGCTTGCATTTAGATGGAAAGTACCTTAGAAGTTTCTAATTCCAGATGGAAGGCACATTTCTCTACAAAGCATTTAAGCAACATAAATACATGCCTTTTTGTTTTTTTCTTTTTGTTTTCTTTTTTTCCTTTTGTTTTATTTTCATTGGGTTGTGGACTTTTTTGGTTGTTGGTTTGGGGCATTTTTTTGTTTGTTTATTATGCTTTAAAGCTACTTATATGTCACAAAGGCAGGAGACAAGTATTATAATTCCCCAGTCCAAACAACACTCTAATGATGTGGAACATGCCTTAAGAAAGGAGAAAGAAGCAACTAAGAGAAAGAAAATACCACTAGGCTGTGATTTTTGCGATAGGTTCTGTTACAATCAACTAGTGTATTTTCATATACATAAATATTTCCTCAGATGAGGGAAATATAGAAGTGTTAGATGAAATTGGAGGTCAGGAAGCTACAAGGAAGTTGGGGTGACATTCAAGTCTAATCTCCCGTTGGTGGGAGACTTGTACTGGTGGGAGTTTGTAACAGGAGAAGAGGGGTTTTGGAAGTCTGTTGCGCGTGCATATCAGCATCTCTATACGCAGATGAATCTTATAGAAAAGTAGTTCTCATTAATGTTAAATCACTACCACCTTTTTTTTCAAAAGGGAAAAAGAAAACTGAAGTGAGAATATGATGCTTGTGGGTAGTTTGGCCTAGAAAAAAAACATGTGCTTTGTCATACAAGAGTCTACCTTAATTCTTTTCTAAGCAATAAACACAGAAGTTTTGAGCTAAATTGAATATGATGGGAAAATCATTATTAGAATCCAAACAAAAGGAAAAATCCAACAATAGAAAGCTGCAGTCCATTGTTCAGCTCTTCAGCTTTATGCTTCTGCTCTATTTAATAAGAGTGCTCTGACTTAATAATAGTGATTTTGCTGTGCTACTAGTCAAAGAAAAGGACAAAGATCACCCATGATGGGACCTCTTACACAGATTCTATTACTAGTGAAAAAAGCCATTAAGTAGTTAAAAAAGAGAATGGTAGGTAAGCTGCATTTAAGTAGATATAAAATTGAACAAGATACTCATACAATATCATTCATGTTCATGTAAGATTTAAATGATGCAGTGGAGGCATATATATAATTTTACTCTTGAAAAAGATAACTCGAAATTAAATTGCCTCTAAAATATCCATCCTTGCAGGAGAGGCTACTTCAAAAAACATTAATTTCAGTTCCCATGCACTTACCTATACAGGCTTTTGGAATATGTTTCAAACCAAAGGAAGTCCCAGTCACTTCAGCAAAGCAAAGTCTAGATTGACAGAAGTTAGTTTGATCTCTACAACACTGTCACTAATGTGTTTTTGCTGTGTATTTGAATCATAGAATTGTTAGGTTGGAAAAAAACCTCTAGGAACATAAAATTATCCCCACGCTGTCAAGTCTACCACTAAACCACATCCCTGAGTGCACTGTTCACAGGTCTTTTGTACACATCCAGGGATGGTGACTTAGCCCCTTCCCGGGGCAGCCTGTTCCAATGCTTGATAGTACTTTCAGTGAAGAAAGTTTACCTAACATCCAATCTAAGCTTCTGCTGGTGCAACATGAAACCATTTCCTTGTCTCCTATTTCTTGTTACCTGGGAGAAGAAACTGAGCCCCACCTCTCTACAACCTCCGCTCAGGTAGTTGTAGAGAGCAATAAGATCCTTTTTGAATCTGCTTTTCTCCAAACTAAACACCCCCAGCTCCCTCAGCCACTCACCATGAGTCCTGAAACCGATGTTTGAAATTCCTGTTATACCCTGATCCAAGAAGGTGGGTGGTTAGTTGTTTATGTAGAGATGTTAGAAGGACAGTGACGGAGCGATTCCTTCCCACGGTGAGGGAAGCTCCTGAGGTGTGAGCAGCTCCTGAGCTCCTAAGGTTGGTTAGCTTCTGCAGAGGCTGGTTAGCTGCTGCTGAGGCTGATTAGCTTCTGCTGAGGTTGGTTACCTGTGCTGAGGCTGTTACCTGTGCTAAGCCTGGTTAGCTTCTGCTGAGGCTGGTTAGCTGCTGCTGAGGCTGGTTAGTTTCTGCTGAGGCTGGTTAGTTTCTGCTGAGGTTGGTTAGCTGCTGCTGAGGCTGGTTAGCTGCTGTTGAGACTGGTTACCTGTACTAAGGCTGGTTACCTGTGCTAAGGCTGTTAGCTGTGCTGATGCCCTTTACCTGTCCTAAGGCCCGTTACCTGTGCTGAGGCTGTTAGCTGTGCTGAGGCTGTTAGCTGTGCTGATGCTGTTTACCTGCGCTAAGGCCCGTTACCTGTGCTG